>JAFBJR010000367.1:916146-952158 GCA_016785285.1 Brachirus orientalis
GTGTGTGTGTGTGTGTGTGTGTGTGTGTGTGTGTGTGTGTGTGTGCAAGATGACACTAATTTGTTTGGCCCTGACATTTTTTGTAATGAGTCCTTTCAAATAGAACCTATAATTTAACATCATCAAGAAGCAGCTGATGACAGAAATAAATGCAGTACACTCACATGCACACACACACACACACACGCACACACACACACACACACACACTGGTTTCCATGACTTCAGAGAACATTGCATTGACTTACACTGATTTCCATTTATTTCCTAGAGACTTACACTAACCTTAACCATAATTACTAGTACCCTAACCCTAACCTCAGCCTAACTTTAAAACATGTCTTCACCTTGAAATGTAGTAATTTACATTATGGGTAAATTACATTATTTGTCCCCATAAGGAAGACAAGTCCCCGTAATGTGACTGTGTAAATAGATTTAGGTCCCCACAACATAGGAGTACCACACAAAGAATACCAGGTGCACGCACGCACACACACACACACACGCACACACACACTCACACACGCACACACATGCACACGCACACACACACACACATACACCACTTACTGTACCTCTTTGTATCTTCTTAGAACAGAAAAAGGAGATGTGCAGCATTACTAACATGATGCATTCCCACCTGCAGAGGGCACACACTGCCGCTGCCAGAAACACAATTCCATCTATTAGTCATTTTAATTAGGTCATTTTAGAGAGATATATGCCACATTGTGTTCTGCATACCGGCTAATTTGCAGATTATTTGTGTATCTTTAGGCCCGGTCTATTTGCTGCATTCAAATGATGAGTCTTGCTGTCAGTTAATTTGCTGTATCACTGAGTAATGGGAAGAACTTAGATCGTCTCACATCTCAAAAGGCACTTGTTTTAAATTTGGCTCATACAATAAAATCTGACTTTGACTGCGTTAAAATAAACCGCCCAGACACATATTTAAATTTGCATTGCTCTCTGACGGGAAGGGTGAGTGACGGCTGTCATCCAGGAGGGTAAACACACGTGTCATTGTGGATCAGGAAATTGGAGGCTGACACTGGTGAGAAAACATTCCATAGACACTGCCTGCTCCCATAATCAGAGATGGAGGCCGTGTTTTCAGAGAGTAACTCTGCACTTTATAATTGATTTAATGAGTTTTGGACATCAAGAAGATACAAAAAAAGATGCATCATTCTTATGCCATAACACATGGATGATAGTATATTTCACATTTCATTTCAACAGTAGAAAGAACAGAGCACAAGAAGCTATATCCACAGTATAGTCTGCCCATTTCCAGACCTTTTAAAGGTTTCTGATTCATAATGCAGAGACATTCATACATACTGTACATAGCTCTGTTTATGGTATTTGAAAGATGCCTTCAACAGTTGCATTTTTGAACAAGTGTAATCCTTCGGTGCACATTTCTCAGGTTAACAGTAACACACACACACACACACACACACGCACGCACACAAGTAGCAGGTACATTTAAAGATCAACCAGTCAACTCACCTGAACTCTACTCAGAAAATGTAGTTTGACTGAAAATTGTATCCAAAAATAGTGGGTTCACAAAAGTGATAATCATGATGCTGTTCTTAAGTATATTAATAATAACCTTTTAAAATGGTCTGAATCATCTGTAACCAGGTTACATGTGAATGTAAAGCAGCAACCAAACAAAAGAGAAGTTGAACTTATTAAAAGCACCATAAAGTATCAGAGAAATGATCGAAAAGTATGCAAACAAAGTGTATCATACAACTGGTTAAGACCTAGAGGTAATTAACAACAGAAATAGCTGAGATTAATTAATAATTAATTTAAAGCTAAAATATATTGTATTGATATTGAATTAGAATTAGAGAGTTTAAAAAGTTACAGGCTAAATTAAAGGACAAACAGTAGGTTAACCAACCTCAAGTAATGCCTACACATTTAAAGGTAATGTCCTGACGTTTCAAATAGCTGCACGATATAAACAACTAACAAATGGACAAAGAAATAGTTTATATCATCTGACAAATGATTGAAACAGGAAGTTACACTCTGAGTGACAATATAAAGGCCTTTCTCACAAGATCTAGTTTGACAATGTTTCAAGCACTGGTGTCGCTGATAACATTCTTGATGGCTCTGTTCAGTTCAGTCAGGATAAAGAGACAGTAAACCAGTTTGATAATTTGTGATCTTCTTACAGCTACCTGCCAATTTGTCTGCCATAAAAAAAGGCCTATAGGCTGTTACATTAATCTATTAGACAAAAACATTAAGAGTCACATCTACAAATGCGCCATCTTCGATTATCTGAGGCTTCAGTCGAAAGAATTGCGACAGGCCCAGGCTGACATTTAGAAATGTCTTTATTGAGAAGGTAAAGAAAAGCACAGAAACTTTCATTTTTCATCAAGCTGTCCATAAATCATCACACAGACCAGTGTTATATGTTTTACATCCGACAGTGCCTCGCTCTAGAAATACATGATTATAAAAGGAACAACCACAATGTACTGATGAAAAGCAAACCACTTACTGTATCTGGTATGAATACTGTCTCTGCAGATTTACTCTAGTGAACAGAGTTTGGCTGAAGTTTTACCCCGCCTCAGGTGCCTTACCATCCATTCATCATTATCGCTTTGCCTATTATACGTTCAGGCTAGTGGTTTGTGTTTGATAAACCTACGTTACATTCATTATTATCATGACTCGGCACAATGTTCTCCACTATTATATACCTGAAGACATGTAGACTGCACTGTACGGCATCACAACAGACAGATCTGCCTTGAACAACAGACTAATGCACAGAATAAAGTCATCTACGTGACTGAAGAGAGAGTGGTGAAGTACAAGCACAGGTACATTATCTTTACAACACTGTCAAAAACAGTTCACGTGATTGTTTCATGCACAAATTATGTAGCGCTTTACATTCCCCATATACATGACTTCACTCACACCTCATATTCTAGCAATTTGGAGCAACTAAAATATGTTGACTTTACTGTAAAATGTCTCTGCAGCCATCATTTGATTTTAATGTTAATAGTCTCATGATTGAAGTCTGCAGAACTTTTGCCTCTCTCATTCATCTGTGACATCTATAAAAGTAATTTCTTTACCTTTTAAAGGACTATTTATACGATTTAGAGTTTAAAACAGGTTCTCTCCTCTCCAGACACTCTGGGTTGCCAGGTAGTTTTAGGGACAAACCCAAAGACAGTTCTATAAGGAGCTACTTTTCCACAACATAAATAGAATTTGCAGTCTGTAAATTCACTTTTAAAACTGTCTGTGAATAAACTGTCTGTACCCTTGCTAGCAAAAGTCAGAATTTTAATTTAACATTTTTTTTCTTTAATCTCTGATTACATATCATGCTCATTTTATGGCTTAATACAATACAGCGTTTAAATATTTGCCAGCCATGTTTCTTGAATAATTTGTTATAAGCTTGTCAAATCTCGTCTTCCAATATAAAACATACAGCTGCAATGTAATAATGATGATAATGGAAGTTTAGGTTTGTGTTGTCAGTTTAATTACAGGAGCCAGGTGACAGCTCCACTTCAAGAGACAGACTTTGTATGTTAGGTTCTAGACCACTGACTCCTCAAATAACGTTTTATTTACAAGCCACTGCCACTCCCCTCCACATCGTCCACGATGACGGAACGTTTACGCAACACACTGTTGCCTTTCCTGCTGCCTCTGACCGGCTGTGACAGCTTGGTCTGGCAGGGTGCGCGGTACTGAGGCAGGCCAGTCTTGGTGGTATCCAGCTCCTCCGGGTTGTCCTGTTTGGCTCTGAGGGCGGCGATCACATCCTTGTCAGATGGACTGAGGGTCAGGCAGCCACAGGGGCGACCGCTGTCACCTTCTGCTCCAGCGTCTCCAGCCTCTCCCACGTCCTCCATGTCATCCTCAACTGTCATGAAAGCATCGCCCCACAGACTCTCGCACAGATCCCTGCCATGCTGGTACATCTACACACACACACACACACAAATGCATAAAGTGCAGTAAAGTAATAACAAAGTTTAAAATAATGTTCCTTTACACTGAATGACAACTTTGTCAGTGTGTAAAAATTTGAGGCCCCGAACAACAAAATATGACAGCTGTTCTTTTAAATGGTCTATGCTTATGATAATTTGTACTTAAAAGTGAATTATCATGTGGAGAAATGATAGCTCATTTAAGTACAACCACAGCGTTGTTTAACCTGAAACACCTGACAGGGTTTGAAGGACCTTTAATATATCATCATGACTCAACTTTTGAAAGTAACTATTTACTGTAGCTTCGACTACAATTTGAGATTGTAGCTGTAAACTTGTAATGAACAAGTGTATGATTTACTGCTTCTGGAATTTGATATCATAACAAGTAGCAGAAATGGAAATAACCACATAAATATAAATAGAGGTACTGTTATACAAGTACAACAGACAGTACAACAGTATAGCGTCTTAACAATGATTGATTTTTACCACCCAGGGACAGAAAACAAACACCCTCTTCAATAGAATTCGGTGGGTTTGCAGAAACCCGGCAGCTGCTCTCCTTAGCAACTTTTGTCTGTCTCTCTCGTTCACCTCGCCTCGTTTCCGCTTAACCTTGAAAAGCAAATTATTAGACGTGACCTCGAGCAGCTCACAAAGGTATCCGAAAGATTTAATCTGTGCACCATTCTCGCGACATAATGACAATTCTGTCAAGCTTCACAGAATATGCACAGACAGATTTAAACTCATCAGAAAGGTCACTTCCAGTTCTTTATTTTGTAACACTATCTGGCAGGAAACTCTTAAAGAAAAGTCTTTATGAAGTTACGCTTTGAGAAAAAAGAAAAATATGGTAAATATTATAATATGGCGACAGTTTTTTTTTTTTAATTGGAGGTAGTTTAATGCTGACACTGTCTTGTAGCTAATGCAAATTCAAACTTGGTAGTAACAATTGTAATAGTGTGGTTATTAGTGTTCATTAATACCATGTAATATCCAAATAATAGCTTAGTAATGAGATTTACTGTCAGTGTAATACTTTTATATTAAAATATTTGGTACTCAGAATTGGAAATTGCCATATTATAATTCTGAATTTCATATTATAATAATATTACTTCCCCATTACCAAAAAAATCACCATATTGTTACTGTACTGTTACGTCAAATATTATACACTTGAATTAATGCTGACATGAAGTTAAAGATTTTTGGAGCACTCCACATGTAGGCGGATTAACCGGGACATTGTGTTACACTGCGACAACCTAATAATTTGAGATTGTAGCTGTAAATAGGCCTGCATGAACAAGTTGAGAATTCTAATTAGTGACACACACACACTGTTTTTCTGTTTTTAAGCACCAACTCCCTCTAATGTCTCTCAAACTGTAATTTACATGTGTGCAGCAAAGCTCTTTTACTAGCTCATTTTGTCACCTTACTTCTGCCATATCACCCCACTGCATTCTTTTTTTTTTTTTTTTAAACTTATAGCCTCTTTTATTCTTATTCTGCTTTGTTTCTCTGAAGTAAATCCCCACCTCAACGTCTGCTGCCTTTCATCCCTCTGTCTGTTGGGGGATTAAGCCTGACTCACACACCGTGCTCAGAGAAGAAAAGGCTGTAATATATTTACAGGGTTTGAAGGATAAAGAGGGATGAGTGCGATTTCTCTTCAGTATATGAACTGTCTGTCTGATGCTCAGGTCTGATCACAGTGACTTTATAGCTCGCGCACACACCCAGTCACTGCTTCACCCAGCGGACATGGTTCACTGCCAGAGCTAATTCAGTACAACCACAAGTGGCTTTAGACGACATGGTGTGATAAAATAAGTGAGATACAGAACATTTCCTGGGGCTGTAGCCTGTCCTTTTCATTCTTATCCCATTCTCTGTTCAAATTATATGACATTACGCCTGGTGTAAAAGGGGATTTTTTTATTTTATTTTTATTTTTACAACTGTTGGGGGTCAGTTATAAAAATATTCATCTTCTTTTTCTATGGAAGAGAATAAAATTAGTCAGATTTTGAGAATGAGTACACCAACAATAACCACAAATCATTTTTTTTGGATGCTTCGATACTAAACTCAGGACACAGTTTAAAAGATATGATCATTTTACAGTAAATTACAGTAAACTTCGGTTTTTAGAAGGAAACTGGGCTTTTTAAAATAATAAAATAAAATAATCTAATAAAATACATTTTATTAGATGAGCCTTTTGTTAAGTGGCCTAAATCAGTTTATTCTTGCCTCCCCTGCTGGCAGTCAGCATTTCAGTAAGGGGGGAACATCCATGTTGATGATCCTCTCTGCATCTTTTGGATTGGATTAGAATTGTTCAAAAATTTAAATAATAGTGAAACATTTTAAATTCAGAGGTTTTAATGTGACAATGACAGATACGTCAGCCCATCTCCACCTCGAGGAGGCTGAGCTCAGACAGCAAGGTGTGCCACTGTGAAATCTCCCATCTCTGCAGGCTGAGGGGAAAACAAAATGAATCTTTACTGCCATGACCTCCAAAACTGCGGTATCTTTAGGAGGGAAGATGTGTTGAATGCGCTGTGACATTTCTTTTTGTATTCAGAGGCTGGCTTTAAACATTGTTTTAGAGCTACACACATTTATTGGAGCCTATTTTGTGCCATTAGTGATGTTCTACATGAAAACAGGCCAGTATAGGAACACTGAGCACAATAATGCACAGACACAGAGGCGCACAAGCACACACAAACTCTCTCTCTTTTCTTCAACCTCCCTGTTTCGTTTTATTTTCTCCCTTACTACAAACCTATCATTTTTAGCAGTCCCCTACTATAATATCCACCAGAGAGACATTATGAGACAGATCAACGGCTACAGTAGATCTCATTAGCATGCGACGGATGATAGATCAATATTTTGGTCTGTTTTTTTGTTTTTCATTAAAAAGACAGTTAATATGCAAAAAAAAAAGATTTTCTTGATGCAGCTTGATTTGAACGATAGTCTCGTGGCGTGTGTGACAGTTATGTCCCTCAGCTGCACACCAGCCCCTCCATTTTTAAAATCACCCTGCTGGCCCCTGCTTATTGAACCAGGACCAAACCTTTTCAGGCTTCTGTCCCTGCACTCTTAACCCTTCACTCACCACATACTCTCCTAATCAACCAAAATTCACTCTACCATGACTCAGTGTCCCACCTTCCAGCTGCAACATGCTTTGAGGTCAATCAAGTGATTCATGCCTCATATTTGTCCTCTAGTGGAGAGAAGTTCTCGGCCAAGTAGACAAGCCACATAGCACACATCTTTTGTGCCCTTGCAAAATCAATTTTACTGCTGATTGCTATTAAATAATACACCCAACTGGATGCTCACACTTGTCATGCTTTTAAATGGAATGTAAATATCATGGTGGCCCAAAATTAAACATCCAATCACAAGTGAAGCAGATCGTAGTCTACCTGCTGGTACTGGACACAGGCTCCAGTGCAGTTCTGTCCTCTTGGGTCTTTAGCCCAGTTGCGAGCACACGTCAAGTCCATCTTGCAGGCATCAAACCTGTAGAAAGGGGAATTAACTTTAATTGTCAAAAAAAAAATGAAATAAAACAAAAACATTTCACTTTATTTATACGCATGAGACTTATAATGTACACCAGAGAACTGACTTTAACTCAGTTTAGGAGCTACAGTTTCACATATTTCTCACCTTCTTCATAAGAAAAGACTGAAGGTTGATACATGTGACCTTGGTTTTATCTTTGTGATACAGTTTTACGCAGTTTGTTGGACACTCTGTCTCAGTATGAATAGCAGCATGTGCTGTTTGTTACAAAGGCTGGTAATCTCTCTCCTGACAGCCTTATACTGTAGGAGGAGGGGGACAGATACTGATTTTGATTTAGGCGTGCTTGGTTATGTGTTTTGGCATCCTCACCAATCACGACAGAAGCTGTGGCAGAGCGGCACAGCCTGGATGTACGAGCGGCGATGAGGGTGAGGCCAGCGAGCTGCATCAGGGGAGCAGCGGTAAAAACAGGACACACGCTTAAGGAAACCCTCACACCTGAGAGGAGGGACAGAGAGAGAGAGAGAGAGTGTGTGTGAGAGAGAGCAGAAGTTAGTGCTAATGTGATGATTAATGACATTTGTATTAAACCTCTATTGACCCTGGGAACGCTGAGTCCTTACAGTCAACAAAGCAGGACATATAACAATGAGATGACGTAGAGGCTGATAAAGCTGTCACAGTATATTGTATCTTACCCCTCTAGTTTCTCTCTCTTGCTTTTGCTACTTTTGACTCTGATTAATGTTTGTTTTCCATAGACTGGAGGCCTTTTTTAATCAAATTTTTTCCAGAAGTTTCCATTTACCACCGCATCATTCTTATTTAATTAAAGCTGGAATAGACAACTTTTTGGCATTATGATGTTAAGCCTGATGCACAGTGAAAATGCAACAGAAAATGACATTAACTGTGTTTATAGTGATCCTTTAAAAGCTTTGCTTTGAGCTATGTTTTTCCCTCTTTGCAACCAGGATGGGGATTTGGCAGAAAAACGATGATGTGACTTACGGCACAGATGACTCTGCTTTATACTGCATCTAAAACTCTACAGAGTATATTGTTTAGCTGATATTTACCAACAGGGTTGCGAAATGAGGAACTAGTGTCTTGCTGTTACTTCATCCTAAAGACAAGAACCCCTTGGAAACATTTTCTGATGAGCTTTTACATCACTCAAATAAAGTTATTTTCTATTTTGAGATTGGCTACTTGTCCAAGTGCAGAATTGCCTGTGTGATATTAATGACTGAGAAAAAAGTAATTGGCCTGAAAAGACATAAAACAGCAACCAATTTTGTGGCCACTTGGGAGCAGTGGGCCTATCAACTGTAAATACTACATTTTTTTTTTTTTAGTATTTTTTAACGCTTTAGGATGGAATCATAATCATTCAGCAAACAGCAGCTTATTCACACTTCCAGCAACAATAGAACAATAAAATAGAACAAATAGAACAAAAACTAGAATAGCATTAATTTATCTAATCTACAGCATAATATACACCCTCGTAAACTAAGTTGAATCTGGACATTTTTGTCCTTTTAGCAGTGACATGCTACAGTATGTTCACCAATTATTTCATGCCGTGCAGGTGGGTAAGTGGGTTTTTCTTTTTTTTCCTTTTTTTTTGCAAATGGGTTTTTTAAGTTTGAAGCAAGTACGTCTATGAGCATAAAACCAAAGGTGTGTGCTGTAAGAGGGCTGTTTCTCTGAGAGGAGCTTCAGAGTCAGGTGGCAAATTGCTTTACATTTTTTAAACACAAAAAATACTCCTTTACTCTATTTATAATGCAAAGTCAGAATGGGTAGTAGAAGTACTGACTGAGTAAGACTCACTCAGAGCTCAGAGGCCCACATTTGTCCCATGGTTCATTCTTGTTGCCAGTTGAGGGAACATGGGAAATGTCCTGGATGTCCCCTTCTGAGCAGCAGCTGTCTGTCCACGCAAAGTCAAGGACAGGAAAAAAATATTTTAAACCAGCTCTGATTAAGCAGATTTACTTAAGTAATTTCACACCATCAGGACAGACCCAGAGTCACTTACTGTCAGCGTACAGGGCACACTCCCCCAGGTGTTGCTCTGGACTGGGCGTGGCCTTGTGTTTGCCGTCTTGAAGACACATCCCCTCCCCACAGGTTCCACCAATCAGCACAGCCACCAAATATGCGCAAACCAATAAGAGAGGGCGGGAGGTGACATCCATCTTTACTGCTGCACTCAAATGGGTCTGAGAAAGATTTCAGCACATTGGACAGCGACACACATAGGACAACTAATTTTCAAGATAATGAGATGTAATGTGATGATAACTACAAGTGACCCACTCAGTTCAACTCTTTTATTATCTATATTATGGTAATGTCCTTCAGCATCATTTTGTTTACTTTATTTATTTTATTTGTCACTGTATACAACTCATAATTTCGGTTTCATTGGAGGAATATAAATGTCAGTTGATCAGGAGAAACTGCCTGTGCTCACTTTCCACATGAAACCTGACCTACATCTCACTGGATGAGGTGAGATCACTTTTAGGAAGTCCTGAACCTCAACACCAATCAATAACTCAATGAACAACAACAACATTAATGTCACAATTATAATGATTCAGTTAGTCAGTGCTAGTCATTTTAAAACATCATCTAGTAACACTTGACATTAAAGTACAGTAACAGCATGGCAAACGAATGAGGACAGTAGGGTGATCATTTTGTAACAGGAAGGTAATATTGTAGTATATAACATCTTATTTGTGATGTAGTTTCCAGCGTGGTAATAACAATGATATAGTGTGGTAATATGGAGATAATATTACTGTAATGCCATGTTATTTCCAAAGTAATATCCAGGTAATGACTTGGTAATGAGAATACCTATAGGCTAGAATTAGGGCAATACCTTCGCATGAAAATTATTGTAGATACCAATGGTATGATAATATTATGATAATATTACAAAATTATTTCCATACTATACATGATGTTACTGTACTGTGATGTTCAGTAACATGATAATCTTGTGTTCACCTTCTCTATCTGTAAGATTATCAGCCCTTCTTTGTCTTTATGTAATACTAAATCTTTGGGTTTTGGACTGTTGAGTCAGAAATAACTGTTACATTGTCAGAAATGACTGTAGCATCTTACTGATACATTGTACAGAAATGGTAATAAAGCCAGTGCCAAATGCTAAAAGCCACTTAGACTTGCTCCCATGCTCGCCTATCATAAAGTCAAAATGATAGAGAACCATGCAGCACAGGCTGTTCATGCTTCACATGTGGTGACCTAGTCGGCAGGGTGAGCCTAATTAGGTGGGACTGAGGCACCGTGCTGAGATGGATGACAGGCGTATTTGTGTAATCTGACAAGCGGCTGTCTGATCTGTTGGATGGAGCTGCGTGGCCCCAGGCCGCTCCAGTGTTTCTCTGATTTCATACAACAAACATATAAAGTGACAAAAGCGAAAACACGCAAGACTTTGACACATTAGATCAGCCTCGCCTCCTTTTTTAAAGGTTTACTGAATACTAAACAATATAAAACTCATTATAAATTCACACATATATATGTGTAATAAAACTGATAGCAAATGTAAGGCAGCTGGCCCAATTTTTAAAAGAAAGAAATAAAATACTAAAATGTATGTATCAATAGACCTTTAAAAAGATACAGTGTGTGCAATATCATCTGCCAGCTTAGAATGTAAACTTAAATACCACATTTTCATTGAGGGGCACTTTATTATTCATAAATAGTAATCGTAATGTAATAATAATGCTGCTTATATAGCACTTCTAAGTACACAAATAAAAGCACAAGGTAAAAGATATAAAATAAAAACACGAGAGCTGACTAGATAAATAGAACATGGTAATAAAAGCAATAAAAACACTAGAACATTACCAACCATTACAAATAACAAACACTACAGTATGGTAAAATCTGGAAATTTTATGGCACTTTTTCTTTCTTTTTATGTCATTGTAATACATATACTGTCTTCTTGACAGTTAATGGTGCTGTGATGCTATTTCATCATTTATTTTAGCATACTGTATTGTTAATAAATATATTTCAAATACGTCATAACTTACATTGCAACTTTAGTAGTTGCATTGGAATGAAGCATGAAGAATGAAAATGAGTGAATGAATGAAAATAAAATGTATATATGTGTGTGTATATATATATATATATATACACACACACACACACAATTATTTTGTTTCTGATTGAGTCTACCAGCCCTCTACACTGAGTTTACTTTAAGGCAGTGCATCATGACCTCTACGTTACTGTTAATAATAGTTATATTCTCTCATTAACCTGATGATATTACATAAAATTCACTGATGAGACTCGTGGTGTCAGGTGTCTCCTGATCTATGTGGTATAACTGTTTAAAAATCCACGTTTTTACCTGTCTCTCTGGTAAACGATGCTCCGTTTGGATTGGTTTCCTCTGTTTTTGTGGTGAGTGCTTTCTTCGTGCCTCTGTGGTGTGAGGATTCTGTGGCTGTACACAGTGCTCCGGTCCTCCCTCTCTCTATCTCTGTCTCTCTCGCTCTCTTTCTCTCTCTGTCTCTCTCTTTCTGTCTTCCTCTCTGTGTGCTGGCTGTGATCTCTGCTGCTGCTCGCCACTTTGTCACTGGTTTATATGAAGGATATTTCAGTCGCTACCACCAGGCAACTCACCCCTCCCTCTACCACATACTGGGAAGTCCTCTCTTTATCTATCTTGCATGCACACACGCAAACACACACACACACACACACACTGCTATACACAGAAAAGACCGGGCTCCCTCCGTGTTAATCTCCCAATGAGATGTTTAGCAAATCCTCCTTGGTGACAGCCTTCCCCCCCCCATCCATCCAAGCACTAATGCTGCAGATAAAAACACTGAAGGAAGAAAAGAAAAAAATCTTTAGCTGTTTAAGGGCAAAATTTAACCATCTCATCTGGAAAGTGTTGCCCTTCATTTTGAGGGTGACCATTTACAGGTGGTGCTGCTGCTGAGTCACACCTGTCCTCCCCCTGCAGCTCTGCCTGAGGTCAGGGCTTTTTCCGGATGACAGGGTTAGAGGAGGGTACAGCTGAGATTTAATACTGCCTGATATGCTGAGGACAGGGAACATGCACGCACACATCTCTGTGGAACAAAACACCGCAGACTCACCGGCAATCTGCTGCACGGTGCAAAAATTCTCCCCATAACTATAATACAAAGACAGGGGTCAGGGCAGGTCAGACACCTGTGTCAGTGTTTGGGGTGGAATAAAATCATCTTCTCCCCAGAACTGTGATAATAACAGTTCTATTTATGTGTTTTCTGCAGTTTGGGGTTTCAAAAATACATTTTTTAGTTTCTTTTGAAGCATTTTAATTTGAAGGCTTACATTTGTGCTGTGTATTCATTTTGGCTCAGTATTTAATTTTATTTTCTTGCAGCATTAGCTCCGGGAACACTGAGTAGACAACGCTTAAATCCCCCTTTTTTTATACTTGGTCTGATTGTATTTATTTTATCATTAGCAGTTGCAGATAAACTTTGCTGTTGGCTTGAAAAACATTCTCTTATTCATGTTATGTACCAGTTTTGGTTTAAGGGGGAAAGAAAATCGCAAATATCGACACTGTAATGATACTTGTGGAGTAGAATTAATGAGAATCACAGTACAAATTGAATCAGCACCCGAGTATCAAATTGTGACAAAAGCATATCTTCCTAGCTGTAGTCAGTGATGCATGTGGGTCATCCACAGATGATCAACATGCCCGGAATCCAACCACAAGGTGTAAACCCACAAAGCATTCATGAAGTTCATGATGTGAATAAGGTTGTAAGAACACATGACTGAGAGCGCTTACTGTGTTTTTCCACCATACTCTTCTCTTGGTGTTTAATCTCACCTCCCCCTGGACTTGTGTGGCAGTCTAATCCCTGGTACTCTCTCTCTCTCTCTCTCTCTCTTCCTCTCTCCCTCCTTCTCACTTCCACAAGTGACCTCTCAAGGCTTTTGACCACAGAAGAGCAGATGGAGAGTGTCTTGTGGCCTAGATACATGTTCCTAAAACAAAGACTGCAAAATTGGTGGCTTGTCTTAGACATGATTGGCTCTGGTAACAAACCCATGCTGGGACAAGATGGTAGCAGACATACTGGCCAACAAATAAACATGCAGTTTGAGTGCAGATAAAATGGTCTTGGTGGAGGCTCCACTCAGATTGGCACTGTGTGTGTGAGCTAAAGGAGGAAATGAGGGCTCACTCAGGCTCCATCAGCCACCAAAGTGTTTCATAACTGCCGAGGGTCGTCACCACAGCGCTCTTTATTTCTGGGGGTGAGAGCAGAGGAGCGGGAGCCAGACAAACAGCTCTCCTGCTGGTAATTAGAGGAGGCATAACGATATCCTTTGTGGAAAAGCTATTCAGGGAACAGAGAGCGGGAGGACAAAGCAGACTGTCACCGCTCTCTGTGTACCCTTGTTGTCGTTCTCATTCAATGGGGTTGAGATAGTGTCTGCATTTGAGCCTTACAGGCTGGTCTGTAGCTGCTGAAAAGGGTTGCCCATCCTTGTCAATTCAGTAAGTGATGGACATTAATTTCAACCATTTAAGGCTTCTCCGCGGACCCATTTGTTCAGGTGACCAGATGCTTTAAATTAGAAATGAATTTATAACAAAGAAAAAGATGGGAGTGGAAAACATTTTTTAAATATGTTCATGACAACAGGAATACATGGTGTTTTGTGCACTGAAACATTTTTCTCCAGAGGGCCTGGGATGAAACTCACCCCAACTAATGGAATTACAAACTGCAGTAATACTGATCTCATCAACACATACAAATCTACCTCTGTGCACAAATGATATATAATTAGATAAAACATTAAAAATAAAGTGGTTGAAATACGGGATGAATTGAAGATTTGTTTGTAAATACAAAAATGCTTATGGCAGTAAATTCATATTCTGAGAGTAAACCTTTGAAAATGTTAAACACTGCAACTGAGAGTGGGTAAAATGTTGATAATTGGTTAAGAACAGGACAGGAGACCAGAGGAGTTGTAACTCAGATCGAGCTGTAGGGCTACATGAGACCAAACCGTTTGTAAATCACTGTTGAACATGAGAAAATCTCCATGAGAAAATCCATTTGTAGAGCATTTAACCTGCAACAATTTGTCTTACTTTGTAACATTTACACTCACCACTCACTCATTTTTGATAAAAAGGAATAAAAACGATTCAAATTTGTTCTAATCTAAATACTCACATGTGTCACGGCCAACATTTGTTTCCATTGTAAATGTCTGGCATTTCCCTGACCTTAAATCTTCTACTGCAACTCTTGTTTTGTCAGTTTGTATCTTCTGTTGCTGTAAACCTGTGGTCCAAATGCTTGCCACACAAGGACTCATTACCAGCAAATAAATACAAAACAAAAGAGACACCACACACACAAACACATTCATTTTCCTCATTGTCCAGTATGTGTGTGTGTGTTTTTTTTTAATTTTCAACTCAAACATTCAAGCAATTACATGTTTAAAACTATTCATCTCCAATCCACTCTTACATAATCAAATTATTTAATAATTTAATAATTAAAATGCTAATTCACAAAAATATAAGTTGTCAGTCACTAAGCAGCTGAGTATCTTTAATTTTCATCCTGTCTAATGAATTGTAAAGGGTTGTATTTTATAATATTGCTGCCTGGGTTCATTAGTTAGCTGTTGACCTGGCAGACACATTCAATTTTCTGTGCTGCCTGTGATTTTTCAGTGAAAATCATAAACATAGAGAAGTAGACCCAGTTCTCCACCATGTGGTCACATTGCACCACTGCACACAGAGTATTTATGACTTTTATTAATAAATTATGGACAATTCTAATCTAAACCAAAGTGTGAGTTATAGCAGTGGATTATTTTTGACAGTCTCATGGATGTGTCACAATGTATTTACAATACAAATCCCTTCAGCGGTTCATATTGACTGTGTATGATGACAGCTGTAAAATTAAGTAGTAAAATAAAATTCATTGACGTCTGTAAATTGACTTGGTGCCACGTTGCACACAAATTAAGATAAAAAAAAAAAAGAAGAGCATTTAAAAACAGCTTTGCACAAATCTATACGCCTCTGGTCGTTCACTCATTCATGCAAACAAAACATGAGTTGTAAAAAAATCAATTCCTGCCTGTGATCATAAGTGCAGGCAGAGGCAATTAGGACAGCTTCAGTATTGACAAATACATCCTTTATGCAAAACTGTCAGTGCCAGTTAGAACTTTAAGTAAAGAAATGAAGAGAATGAGAAAGAACATCAGGAAATTTCACACCTTCAGCATCCATGCAAACACAATTATTGTTTTAAAGGTCTTTTTTCTTTGTATGTGGTGCCATATTGCTGTAGGTCCTGAGTTTTTACGTTCATCACTTAGTATACAACAAGGCTGTTTTGCATTTCCTGTTGCGGACTTTCATTTCTTTCCTTCTCATGTTATTTTCACACACTCACACACACTAACTGGTTTCTCCTCCAAGCTCTCCTTCTAGCTCCTCTTGCTTCTCTGATTTTTGTCAATAAATCCTCTCATCTCTTGTCCTCCAAATCATCTTCTGATTCTTCCTCGTGGACTGTCATTGTCTGTGATGATCAGAACAAATTTTAACTTGAGGGAAAATCATTTTTCTGCATCTGCGATGAGGTCACCGTTGCTATAGCTGCCATTTGTCGTAATCTTCGCTCCTGGATGTTTTTCACAACGTTCATAGTAAGGGTTGTGGTGGCATAAGTGGACAAAGTCATGATGGTGCTCCCCACAAACTGGGAAGAGACGCCTCGTTTTGTCCAAAACCTCCACCCTTGCCTCTGTAAGTGAACATCTGCTGCCTCCGTTTCCTTTAACTTCGGTGGCTGCAAATGTTAGTGTTTCCTTCTGTCTCTCAGGTTTGGGTCTGTCTCATAATAGTTTAGAGCACCTGTGTACCTTTTTGTGGTTCTTCATCTGCTTGGCCTTGTTTGCTCCTGTCAAATCCTCAGACTCAGCCGAGTGCCAGAATACGTCAGTGACACATGTAGGAGACAGGAGGCAGGATGAACAAAGTCTCCTGTCTGCAGTGCAAACTGCTCACATGGGAGTCATTTGAGCAAACAGAGGACAGTCAGTCTTATCTCATTTGCACTTCAGGAGACTTTTCAGCACCCAGCAGAGACTAAACTCCTGAATACAGATGTTCATCCCGCCAACTCTCTGTCCACGGTCCATCAAAGCGTGTCTCACTGTTGTTGTTTTTTTGCATCCTATAAAGCACAGGCTAATTAAGTTGTGACATCTGGGTAAGAAATAAGTTCACTTCACTCTCTGAATGAGCTGTCTTTTCTTCTTCTACTGAAATATGCCAGGCTCCTAGAGTGCACTTTGCTTCACTACAAAGACCAGAATGAACAGAAATTCATATATTTTCACATTGAAAAGAAAGTAAATACTGATCACCTAATATTCTACCTACAATGTAATAAATTGATGACCAAATTATGACATTTTATGGATAATGCATAATGGAAATTAATGTGCTGTGACTGAATGCACTGAGATCCATTCTGTGTTAAATATCTAGCACAATATCCACTGTGCTCCAAATGATCCACATTCCAATTGTGTCTTATGCAGTTGCCTATCTATACAGTATATATGCAGTCATACAGTTCCAAATAGCAAATGATGATTGCAGATTTCAAATCAGGGACATCCACTTCTCAGAGTCCACTTTAGTAAAGCACTAAAGACAAAACATAGTTCAGCCAGTTAATATGTACATAAGTCTGTAACCATGACGTAGCTGGGATGTAGATTGACAGATTGAAATCCTTTTATCCTTTTGTCATGTAGGTTTCAAAACATACATATTTACCTGTGCAGTATGAAAATCCATTTGTCCCTCTTTGAAACGTAATTGAAAAATAATGTAATAATGAAAAATCTCTGATACAGATTTATCAGAGATAAATTAAAATTAAAATTAAAATAAGCAATGCCAACTGTGGACACTGATGTCTTCTTTAGAGGTTGCAACAATTCATCTTTGTGATATTATGTGATGTGAAATTTGCTTTCAAATCACTCTTGCCTTCTGTATGGAGACTGTTGTTTATCATAACTCATTTCTTCTAGCTCACATAAAATGGAAATTTCTCGCTATCGGAAAAAGTTTCTTACATATAAAGGAACAATCCATGAGTCACGATCAGAGTGACATTTAAATTTAAAAGGAGACACAGTGGCACAAACAAGAGACAAATGTTAATGCTTGAGCACTGTGGGTGCATCTTTGAGGAGACACTATATCACATGCAACCAGACAGATCCATGTTTGTATTACAAGCACAGGCTCAGCAGCTGTAGATGGATGGTAGAAGAAAGTCCACACAGTTGCGTTCGTCCCATAACTCTACTTTTAAAGTGTCGGCTCAGCGGTAACAGATCAACCGAGAAGACAAACATTGACAGAAGAAGATGGAAGACACAAATTTAACAAACTGGGTTTTTTTTTGTCCACATGAAAGAATCAGTGCATCAATCTGGGCTCAGAGATGTGGCTCTGTGCTGCTTTTTGGTTGTTGTCGTTGTTGTTGTTGTTGTTGTTGTTGTTGTTGTTGTTGTTGTTGTGTATCCTTGCAGGACTCTGAGTCATCTTAATAGGCTTAGCTGTGTGTGTGTGTGTGTGTGTGTGTGTGTGGGGGGGGGGGGGGGGGGGGGGGGGTATCCTTTTACCTAAATTAACCCTAACCTTAACCATAACCTGCCTAACCCTAACTTACACCTAACCACAGTTCAAATTTTAGCCCCAAACTCAGAAATGAGATTCTGCTTCTTTAGGAACAGGTTTTGGTATCCATGAGGGATACTGGTCCTGACAAGGTCAGGGTTTATGCCAGAAAGGTCCTACAGAGGCAACAAATGCAAGTACACGCACACACATACACACACACACACACACACTGGTTTCTATGATGTCCTTAACCCTAACCTCAGCCTTACTTTAAAACATGTCTTCACCTTAAAAATTTTGTAATTTACGTTATAGGGAAGAGTCCCCTCAATGTGACTGTGTGAACAGATTTAGGTCCCCACAACATTAGGAATACCAGGTAAACACGCACACGTTGACCCATCAGCTTGCTCTGTAAAAGCACTGTATTGTGACAACACACAATTGTTCTTCTCTCACTCTCTCTGTTGACTGTTCCATCTCCACTTGCTGCTTTAGCTCAGTAAACATAAATAACACTGCAAAGTTGTCTTTTCATCTGTCGCCTTTCTTCTCCCTCCAGTTTACCGCAGATGAATTGATACTGCACAATGGAGACAACTAAACCTCTCTGAGCATCGGTGCAGCATGCTCGCATTATCCTAAACCACTTTAGATCCACTTAAAAAAAAAACACACACTGGCTGCAAATGAAGGCTGCACAGCCAGGAAAGGAGTTTATTAATCTCTGAGATCCTTGGGAAACAAATATTTTCTATCACTTTGATGATTATCAAGGATATTGAGTCATTCACAGATGTAGCTGAGGTTGTCGTTGAGCTTTTAGGTCCATACAATGCCAGATTTCATAAGAAACTAGAATTCAATGTTCAGTCCTGCATTGTTTAATTTATGTATACGCTCACTTCACACAAATCTCTTTTCTTTTATTATGCACTTTTATATTGTTTGCTTACTGCAAATGTTTTGGCCTGAATAAATGGGCCAATCCTCTCATTGTGTGCATTTGTGAGGAGCAGCAGTGTAGAGGAGGGTTTAAGGATATCCTGCACGGCCAGGTCTCTTGGCTGCCAGCTGGAGAGGTGCCTCCTGTTTTTAGAATAAAGTATGGGAGGGCATTGTGACTAAATCCAATGCCTGCTGTTGCTGTTTAGCCTCTTAAATCGTGACGTCAGTCTGTGAGTGTGTGTGTGCGTGTGCGTGTGTGCGTGTGTGTGTGTGCGTGTAATTGTTGAGTGGGGCACAAAGACAGGAAGCAGGGATGAAATGAGGGACGCAGAGAGGAAATCATGTCAGAGATGGAAACTATGTGTCAACACAAACTCAATACTCTACATCAGAGGGAGAAATATTGAAAGATAAATATTGAAACAAAGAAGCCCTTTTATTCTTCAGACAAGACACATAAGACAATTTACCTCACTATCTTTTGGCACTAACAGCTTGTGTGTGTGTGTACCTGGTATTCCTTATGTTGTGGGGACCAAAATCTGTTTACTCAGTCACATTATGGGGACAAAAATCAAGACCCCATAATGTAAATTATTAAATTTTAAGGTTAGGGTCAGGGTTAGGGCACTAATAATTATGTTAAATGTTGAAGTAAGTCTCCAGGAAATCCAGGTAAGTCAATGCAATGTCCTTTGAAGTCATAGAAACCAGTGTGTGTGCGGGTGTGTGTGTAGTCTAGTGCTCATTCTAATTTATCCGATCCAGGGAATGATGTGTGTTTATGAATATGGAGCAAACATAGCTGTGACAAAGCACTCGACAAAGAGGAGAATGTTTTCCCTGGGGATCAGTCAAGCAAAAAAATAAATCAACCTGGAATCAACATTGACCTAAATCATTTTAAAAGCACATTTTTCCTCTGTATGTAAGCTAACCTTTTCTGCGCGGCGAATGATTAATTGTGATATTTGGGCATACAGTCCATTTTATGACATGCGGCTGGATCTTAAATAGGCAGTCTCTGCTGCACTGCCTTATCTCACCACAAGGAGTCACAGTTGTGATTTATTGTGAGGTGAACTCATCAGGGAATCACATACTGTAGCTTCACATTATGGATGTGTAGTGAGTATAGGTAGATATGAGTATAGAACAGGACAACTGAAATAACAGCAGTCAAATCCAGATTAGGCTCGCCCAGGCTTTTCATTTACCGCCTCAGGTGTTGTGAAAAGTGTCTTTCCTTGTGTGCAGCAGTCACTTCTCTTCCAGGTCCAGCAAGCTGCTGCATATAAAATGAGAGCATGATTATAAAGCAGCAGTAGCCGACTGCTGATCACACCCACCTCTACAGTCACGTTTCTCATTAAGCACATATTTCTTGTCATGTTTGTATTTCATATTAACATTTGTATATGGTATCTGTTGCTAATGTAGTGTTTTGATAATCTTACCTTGTTTTCTGCAACATAAACTTAAATGGAATTTGGAAAATATGAGTGCCCCATGTATCCCTTTAACAAGTAACAGAAGCTGGAAAATTGTAGCTAAACAATGATGACTGCATATGACGTATTTTCCTGTTCTTTTGTGTCAGTGATTGCAGCACTGAAGTGGCTCTCAGTGCATGAATGAATACATTTTTATACATTACCAGATAAAGCAAAGGCAGTATGCTGTAAACACATACACATAACACAGACTGTAGTTGGTTTTATATTTGGTGCTGGATTGGCAGCTGCACGTTTTATTTATTTATTTTTTAAACATGCTGCAGCTGGATGATCTGGAAAGCATCGCATCTGCTCACTTCCTGTGTGTGTGGGGGTGTGTGTGTGTGTGTGGGGGGGGGGAATAGAAATTGCCATAAAATTGTTGTAGCCAGGTGCAAACCTCACATCTTCTAGAATTTTTCAAGTTTTTAACTTCACAACCAACAGATTTCTGAAGGAATTTACACTGAAACATTTGAGATTTTCATGTATAAACCAAGACAGTGACCAGTGAGAGTGTGTGCTGTTGAGTTGTTTAACAGGAATGAATAGGAAATGGAAGATATGTGTGTATGTGTGTGTGTGTTTGTGAATACTAATCCTTACATCCAAGGACATGAGGCGGCTTGAGGTAAAAAAAACATCAGAAGTGCAGAATCAACATTCCCCTAATTTCATCACAATGCAGAGGGGCTTATGTGAGCGTTACTATATTATTAATTGAGATAGTTTGACCTTGAGATTTGTAGCCAAGAACAGAAGAGCATCAACTCCTGCTCCAAACAAACCTGAGCAAATTGTTACTCTCCAGAAACCAAACGGATTACAAAATCATTATGCAAGAGGATATTAAAAAAGCAGCTTTATTTCTGAATTGAGGAGCCTCTGAGGACCAGCAGCTCATTCTACGGGCAGCATAATGATGACATTATCAAGCTCATAAAGTGTGTCTTCCCATCTAGACTTCCACCTGCGCTTGACTTTTTACAGTAATCTCGGTGCTGGAGCAGAAATCAATAACCTCTCCTAGCTGAGAGAAGAGGAAAGGCAACAAGGTTTGATGTGCAACAGAGGGACTTGATAGTGCAGTCAGACTTTTATCAGTTTTATCAGGGTTTATACAGCACACAAAGCAGAGAATAATCATCACCACTCAGATGATCTGGCGCCCTGTATGTCAGACAGATGGTCCTCACAGCCCCATTTAATTTAACTGATAACAGCTCACTGCAGCTTTCCTAACTTTGTGTGTGTTTGTGGGTCTGCAGTTTATGCTGACAGCTGTGTGAAGGGAGTATTTTTCTTTCCACTGGCACCAAGTGCTTGCTAATTGAGTGAAGTGATGTTGCAAACTGTCATGACATCACCCAGAATAACTCCAGTGAAAAGTAGACTCATTTTACCTCCGACTTTCATTAAAACTGTATTATTTTTGCAAACAGCAGAGTCTCCCGTGGTGGCTCTTTAGCATAGTCTTACCTCCCATTTAGCATCAACCAGCAAACTGGGGGATTACCTCCAATTTATTACATTATTGACTATGGTCAGTATTGATATAATCAATGCACAGTTTGTCAGTGTAATATGAAAGTTTGTCCAGTGGTTGTTGAGTTATTTCAGTCTCCACTGCATAGACCAGACCATGACCATCACAGATGGACGTTATTGTGGCTAAAAATACAATGAAGTATAGGTAATATAAAGTCAAGAGGTAAAATAACAAAATAAATAATATGTTTGTCACTGATTTGTAAACAGCTTTTCTGGCTGTTTCTTCTCAGATGGGTCAGTGTGGGTTGTGATTGGACGCTCCCTGGCAGATCTCCTGCTGTGTCCGGCACTGATGAAGCCACAGGACCGTATGTTACATAAAAACAGTGTAAAAAGTCCTAATTCTCTACACAAGCATTGTAGTCATGACTTGTAGTCATGAATTTCCAAAAGGGCCACCCGCACGTCAATCATGGAAGTAATACCATGAGCGGTAACACTATGTGTGACGCCTCAGTGTTGCCTTGGGTTTTTCCAAATTATATACAATACAGTCAATGACTCATATTTAATCTACACACACAGTTGTGTGTATTCAAGCCTGGTACTAAAGAAACCCCTGTGCTCAACCCTTATGTAATATATACGGTGTATATGTATAATTCAGAAATGTTTGGTACAAAGACAGACTGGGAATTAATCTGTTGGCTTTGGGGTCAAAGGGGATGTACACACACAGCACACGACCTCAGTGATTTGCCTTTTTCATTGTGCTGAAGGACTTCAGATATTATTTAAATTTGTGTTGAATTATGAGGTCTGTTTGTTTGTTTTCAAACAAAAATTCCATCAATGTTGTCAGCCAAGATTGAGTTTGATAATGAAGGGATGCTTTCAATCCAAGCATGAATTTCTGGCCAAAAGACCATGAAAACATCACATGAGTGCTTTCAGAGCTGATCCCGAGCCTCTTTGCTGTGCAGGAGGAGGAGAAGAAGGAGAAGAAGGAGGAGGAGGAGGAGGAGCGAGAGGGAAACCCAGGAAGAGCTTACAAATATCGCGTTGCTGCTGTCGCTCGTTCAGTTTCACGGGATGCGACTCAGTGGAACGGATGAATTTAAACGTTGAGGATCTGAGGACTGACTGGGGTTAGAGGGACGAGCTCTTGTCACGTTGATGGGACCGGACAGGCTCCTCCGCGAAGCATCATCATTATCATCATCATTAGCAGCAGCAGTAATGTCAGCCTCAGCGCGCAGCTGATGGAGGGGGTGAAGCGCGTCTGTCAGTCCACCACCGTGTGACCCAGTGTGTGTGGTGATTACGGGCGGCTCACATCTTCCTCCTCTGCGGGTTTATGTGGCAGAAGGACGTGGTTGGGTCTGTGTGTTTGCAGTGATTGTTCAGGCCGGTGCTCTCTTGGCTGGACGGCGTCCACATGCACGCGCGCGCACGCACGCACACAGTCAAAATGTCAAGGATGCTCCAAAGAGGAGGATGAGGAAGAGGAGACAGACCGCAGAGCCAGTAGCAGCATGACTGTCCTCACTGAGACACAGGACACGGAACACAGGACACAGTAGTGGGGCTGAGAGAAATACATTGTCCCTGTTTTATTATTATTGTTGTTGTTGTTGTTGTTATTGTTATTGTTGTCATCTGTCAGCGATGGCTTGACAGATGTTATTTGCGTATTTTCGTGAGTTTCATCGACGTGACACCGGACACTTTCTGCTCCTGCTGCTGCTGCTGCTGCTGATGATGATGATGTGCTGTCTAGTGTGAACCCGTGAAGTAGAGCAGCAGTGGATGTCGCAGCCCTGCAGGGTCACCACACACACACACACACACACCGCTGAAGGGTCATTAGATTGTTGCAGCGTGGGGAATTCCCCGCCGCTCCTCATTACGCCATGGATGACTCGGGGATAATACGTCGCCGGAGGCTGCAGGTGAGTTTGATCATCAATTCTGGCCACGTGGATGTGGATTTGTTTCATATTGTTCTGTCTTTATAATGAAAAGTCACTTTAATTGGTTATTAGTGCTGCATCATGTGGTTAAAAAAAAATAAAATAAAATAAAATCAGCAGCCTGCTTAACCATGGGTCATGCAGGTCATCCACCCCCTGATCAAACCCAACTCCCTTCTTTATCTTTGTTTGATTCAGTCAAGTGAACTGAGCAGAGATGAGCAGCCTGCAGGCCTCACATGGGCACGTGAGAAAGAGAAAGAGAGAGAGTTTTACTGTGTGAGGGGTTCTTTTCCATGAATTTGTCCACTTTGACTGTACTATTGCAGTCACGTTCACCCAACAAGAGGAGTTGTCAGCAAGGGCTCCGAATTCCACGGCTGAGCCGCACTGTGGCAAATTGGCCCCAATTACTTTGAGAGAGCGGGGATGTGGGAGGGTATGTGGGGGTTATGGAGGAATCAGGGGAGGATTAATAGTGAGGTGTGCTGATGGTTCCACGTCTCATCATCCCTGCAGCTTAGCTCACTGCTCTGTTCCTGTGATCTATGACAGGAGCTTTAAGGTTATTAATCATCACAGAGTCACACACACAAAAGCACCAGCAGTTTATTGATATAGACAGTCCAGAATGATTTAGTTTGTGTGGATGTGTGTGTTCTTGTATTTGTTGCTTTGTGAGGATTTGGCTGGTCCTCACGTCTTTAAAGACCTGGTTTTAGGGTTAGGGTTAGATGGGTTTAGGTCAGGGTTAGGCATCTGGTGGTGATAGCTAAGGTTAAGGTAAGGGGCTAGAGAATACATTATGTCTATGAGGCTCCTCACTTCAAATGCTGTGCAAATGCGTGTGTGAGAGAGGGAGAGTGACTTTAAAAATATAATATTTAACATTTCCGTGATACAGCTCCAGCATTGCTCGGCTTGGCAAGGCTCGGCTGTACTCAGTTATTTTACTTTTCCATTAGTGATAGTTCCTGCTACCCAGCACTTTTTAAGTACCTGCTCTGGCGAGGTTCTGAGCGAGCTGAGCAGATACTAAAATACAATCAGAGAGTGTCGTCACTGGAAGAGTCACACACAGGAATCAAACCGATCATTGCCGAACTGTAGATTGGTTGAAAAGACTTAAAAATTATGAAAACATGCGTTAATCTCCAACATTTAGCAAGGAAATTTCTAAAATCTCAATATTTAACAAAGGTATATTAAGCGACAGCACTACTGAAAGCCGGTGATCATGAGACGAATCACAACCCGTTCAGCTGTATTTAGTTCAGTGACTGTGATCTGTGCTCCGGTCATGCAGGAAGTACTGAATTAATGTTTTTAATTAAACAATTCTAATGATTCAGTACACAGAAAACAACTGCTTTGCTTGTCACTAGTTTATGTGTATGTGTTGTGTATAAAACGGTAGCCAGTGGATTGTCTTCTGTTAAGCGTATTTCTCACAAATGCGTCACAAACAATTGCTTTTTGTTCTGCGTGTTCTGCCACCGAAGCTCTCCCTATATAGTGCAAATGAACAGGGCAACCAAACAGGGAAGAAAATGACAATAATTCCCATAATCCAACACTCCTTGGAACTAGATCTGTTGTCCTTTTTTTTTTTGATTGATAGCGTGGTAGAAATTGCACACTGTACATTTTAGGGTAGTTTGCTTTTATTTTATTTGCACATTTTCACACCCTGTATATGTTACCATTATATGTCTGTGTTTCTGTAAATTGTGTGCTGATGGGTGATTGGCTGTGCATGTCAGTCCCCTGGGCCTAATCTCGCTCTCTCTCTTTCACGCACACACACACACACACAAAATAATTCTCTGAGCACCATATGGTGACACATGCCACACCCCTGCAGTCGGTGTCAGGGGTCACACCCATGATGCATTGCTTCGACATGACTAACATGAAATGAACATCTTTGTGATTCTTTGCACCTCCTCCGCTCTGTGACACTGCAGCCCTGCATTTAACTAACTGACAGATAAACAGCATGTGCTGTTGGGTAAAGCACACACAGAAAATATTCAGAAATAACAGTTTTCTTAGCATCACATGGAATAATACAGATGTATTTGACAGATAATACTCTGCAAAAGTTGTAGCCCTCCCATAGCTTTGTTGTTTTAGAAAAATTGTAATGACATATTTTCTTACTTTGATCTCCCAAAAAAGGAAACTCTGAGAAAGATTTGGAATATTTTCCTCCCCTGCCCTCTTCAGATTTCTTTATTACTGCTTAACATCTTAACTATTTAGTTAGTTCTGACATGAGATAGTAGGACTAACACAGTTCATACAAAGGACATTATCGAGGGTTTCACTCATTTAAGTTTAAATAATATGGGCAGTTTAAGGGGAGGTCACTTTAAATAAAGATATAAATAAAAACATATATGGTAATTAAAAATTAACTAAAACAACAAATCTAATGGCCAAAAACCTTTGACAGGCATTGGAGGTGGGAATGATCATAGTTCTGCAAACCGTCATAGGCACCTTTTTGGCTTCTACTTCAGGGAAGGGACTTTTTTCAGCTCAGTGGGAACCATGAGTGACATATGTGATTGGCCAAACTCGTCATAAACCACTGTAGCACTGAGCAGCTGCTACCATTCCCCTGTTTTGCTTTTTGGTCATGCAGACATGACTGACCTCTCAGCCTCTGTGCCTTTCTCATCTGTCAGACTGCAGATCAGTCAGTCAGTCACCGCTGCAGATATTGAACGGTCCGGCCACTGTTTCTTGGCAGCTCCTTGACTGATCCCTTATGTTTGTCTCCAGGTCTGCTCTCCAGGCCATTTTTCTTTGTTTACAGTGTGTTCTCAAAATAATTGAACTGCCCGGCTCAACCAAATTGAGCAGCAATG
This sequence comes from Brachirus orientalis, assembly GCA_016785285.1. Classification (NCBI taxonomy): domain Eukaryota; kingdom Metazoa; phylum Chordata; class Actinopteri; order Pleuronectiformes; family Soleidae; genus Brachirus; species Brachirus orientalis. The sequence goes on from JAFBJR010000367.1 coordinate 943,309, forward strand.
TACTTTACAGTCGGAGAGCTCAGCTAACGCCATTTCATTACTGCAGAGGCATTTTTATTCCTTTAGTGCAGGCAGATGATCGCAAAAGCATTCAAGCCTCAGTTATGGTTTACCGGCTCCCTGCCCGACTGACTTTACAGTCACAGACATGGCTGAGCATTTTAAATGGTTTAACTAACATATGGACACAGGTTGAAGCATAATTCTGAGTTTGAAGGATCTCAATACAGTTAGTGGATGTGACCCTGCGGACATTTGGCCTCGGGTTCAGTGAATTATCGGATGATGCACTGAGCATGACATTGACTCAAACCATGTGACAGCCATAAGACCCAGCCCTTGTAGTTAGTGCACACCAACAATGACACACTGGCATGCACAGAAACTGTGTTTTTTACTTACTTATATACTTGGTTAGATCATATTAATGGTTATTTGTTGTTGAAGTGATCATGCATTGACAGAAATAAGCCTTCTGCCCATATTAATCTTTGTCTGTAGTCACCTGAAGTAATTTTAAATTAAAATGCTCATTTATAATCCACTGCTATTACAAGACAGGGGTACAATCATTATCCGGTGAGGGTAATTGAATAATATTCATAACACAAACACACTCCTGTTCACTCCTGTCAGCCTGGGTCTCAAGAGGATAATACCATCATTTAGAATCAGCACCAACCTCAGCGTTCTCCCCCACAAGTCACAGCTAAACCAGGATAAAATAAAGAGCTGCTGCTGTCAGAGAAGGAAGCAAACATGGTGTGGAACTGTGTTACGTTCTAATCAGTGGGCATGTCATATTTGTGACAGAGCCTGCCATCTGTCCGTCCGTCACCCTCCACCACCACTGCCAGACTTCATCAGTTGGACTTGGAAAGCATTTAGCTGTGAACCCTGCCACACGTCAGCTGCAGACAATGCTGGTTTCCTTTTAAATCCTTTTACATGCTTTGACGTGGGAAATGCAGCCATGCGATGAGTGACAATGGTGGCATTCTGACAGACTAATTATACCACAGGAGGAAGGTTTTTTTTCAGATTATGTTGTAGGACGCAACATAATCATGCAAGGATCACGTTTCTTTAATTATGTATTTCTCTGAATTGTGTAAATGTAGTGAGTCACAATGCTAGTCCTGATGCAGTGACCACTGATGAACTGATGACCTGACTCTTCCTGACCTTTTTGCAAATTAAAGTGGAATTGAGGAGAATGAGATACATTTAGGCAGGTAGTGCCAAACTCAGAAATGTCATATGGATATAAATTACAGATTCACTCACAGTACATATTTCTGTTGTTTACTGTGTGGGAGCCCAGAGCAGGGAAAGACATGAAAGGAAGATGGAAGCCTCATTTTTATGGTGCCAATTTATTCTTTCACCCACCAATAGATGACTGCATTTGTTTCATTTGCCAACTGCTTCTTTTATTGTCTAGACATGTCTGAACTGCAGAGTCCCTCAGAGGGACATCAGACAGACGTGGAGCAGATGTTATCAGGTCTGGATTTAGATACACAAGTGGTACAGCAGTTTGTTCTGTTCCTCTGTTATATATGCAGTGTTTATGGATATTTGATTTGTGTTTATTTCCAAATGGGCTGTTCCTGCTAAACTGTTTTGTTGTTGAGACTACACTTACCAGACCCACCAAAAAACTGTAGACATAAATTAAATCATATTCTTCAGTGACCATTGTATAAGGAATAGCTTTTGCCGATATGTTTGTACACATTAATTTGCTAACATGTGGTAATTAGAGTGCTGCTAGTTCACAGAGGATGACATACAGCTATTGCAGTTTATTGTGAGGGGATCACAAATACTCGGCAAAATATTAAAGCCTCTTCCACATCAAAACTAGCAGGTATATCAGGGATTTGAACCCAGGGGGAACCTGCTGCAAACAGATGACTTACACCATTCCCAATGACAGTGGCTGGTCTGTTGGCCTGTGGTGATTTTTTTTTCTCACCAATGCATGAAATGTCACAAACATGGCGGAAACATAACAAGTCAGACAGCATTGCCATAAAGTGTAATTCTGAAGGCATGTTCGACTTATAATGTCTCTAAAATCTTGGCTATGGCCCTGGCTTAGTGAAAATGGCAATAAACTCAGTTTTTATTTGCGCCATTACTGGCTTCATCTTTCATCTGGGGTTGTTTGTATTATTAAACCTCCTTATCACTGAGAAGCCTTTCTTTCTTGATGCTTCATGCTCTTGTAAGTCACGTTCTCCTCTGTGCTGACAGCTCGGGGTCAATTAGCCTGATCATTGAAGGACAAAGTGAATAGGGATCAATGGGTTGAATATTCAGTCCTTTTTAAAGAGAAGATTTGTCTCTTTTAGCACATAAACCCTCAAGACATGCAGTTAAATAGCTGTATAGCCTGTAAATGAATCTTGAGATAAAAACATTATTATTTTCTTTTCCTCTTATTAGTTGAGTGTTTTCCACTCTGCATGGTGTTGTGATAGCTCAGCTTTCTCCTCGTGAGTTACTGTATTTGTAATCCATTACATAGGCTTGACCTTGTGGATGTTGATGGACAACATAAAAAAATTCTGCTGTGTTGGAGGTTTGTCCTTGTGTTCACAACATTGAGGCAGCCACAGTATGATACATATATTTTAGTGCTTCACAGAGATCAGTAGCAGCAGGTCCACACATCCTTACTCTCTCTCTCTCTCTCTCACACACACACACATGCATGCACACAAGCACACAGGTACACATGCACACAAATCTTTAACTGAAGGTTAACCTAATAATTGCATTGACTGTGGTTTGCAGGAGGTCAATGCGATGCTAACAGCCCTTTAACAGTGTTACCTGGAGTGTGACGGTAGAAAGTGTAAGGTAGCTAATGCATTAATTGCATCTGTAACTAGAATATATACTGAGTAATGGCTCTCATCCCAAGCTGTTGTATTTGTAAGACACACACATTGTTCTGGAGGCCAAATGACTCAGGCTCAAGGATAAGCCTTCCTCCCACTTCTCTCACCCTCTACCCTTGTTTACACCCTCCATCTCCTCCCTCTCTCTCTCTCTCTCTCTCTCTCTCTCTCTCTCTCTCTCTCTCTCTCTCTCTCTCTCTCTCTCTCTCTCATGCAGGGTTTTGTAAAGAGCCAGACTGTGTTGGCATGAGATCTGGCTCCGCTCTCACTGTATTCATTTACTGCTTTGTCTGCTGCTGTTTCAGCCCAACGTTCCCTGCACCCCAGCCATATGGACTCAGGACATGAGGAGCATAAGAAGCAGTGTCAGGATAAACAAGCGACTGCTGCTGGTTTAAAAATAAGCATAGACACAGATGCAAAAAAAACCAAGAGGGCCATACAATATTTGTCTATGAAAAAGTTCAAAAGTGAATGCTACTGCTCACTAAATCTGGTTTTTCAGCAGTTTAACAGGATAAACCTTTGACCCCACCAACTCTTGCACCAGGCCCTTCTGCATGGAGTTTGCATATTCTCTCTGTGTGTGTGGGTTTTCTCCAGGCTCTCCAGTTTCCTCCCACAGTCCAAAAACATGCAGATTTGGGGGATTAGGCCAATTGGACACTCTAAGTTTCCCATAGGTGTGAATGTGAGTGGATGGTTGTCTGTCTCTATGTGGCCCTGTGATGGACTGGCGACCTGTCCAGGGTGTACCCTGCCTCTCGCCCTATGTCAGCTGGAGTTAGGCACCAGCTCCCCCCACAATCCTCAGTGGAGGATAAAGCGGTAGAAAATGAGAGAGTAGGAACTCTTGCACCATTGGTGTGTACACACACACATGCTCCCTCAATCTGGTTTAATAGTTTTTGCCTGACAGAGGCTGTTTTCAGATAAAGGACGCAAAATAGGCAGAAAATCACCAAACGTTACACACTGCAGCTTTAGGTGTCTTAACGTCTCTCTGCTTTGTATTTGATTGGATTGGATTTGCATTTGCTGCATACACAGACCCAAGATGTGGTTAGCCTATGTAGGCACAAAAAATTTTGTGAAATCTGCATTGCACATGTTGATATTGATATGATGATACTTTTTCAGTATATCATGTATACATTTAAGTTACATTTATATCCATGTTATTCTGAATTACCATCTGGGAAACTGCTCTAAATCCCAGAGGCCTCCAGAAGCGTCATGGGTAAACTGCATAATAGTCACTTAGGCACCACCTGGCTTAGCTGTTGTTGCTATGCCAGTCGAGCTTCCTGTTTTAACATGGCACAAAATGGCAGTTAGTTATTTTTCATTTCATTCCAGACTTTTAATTTTTAACTAGATACTATTGAAGGAGGGGCTGTAAATAAATTAATTATTTCTTAAGCATTTGTTTGTATGTAGGTTTAATTAATTAGTGATGAAATTTCTAACCCTTGTAGAAACTGCTCCTTAAACATAGATAATCTGCATTCTCTTTTTACTCTACTTAACAGAGTGTACTTCTTTTTGGCCTCATTTTAGTGACTTAAAGGGGGATATTTTTTCATACATTTTACACATCATGTTTCATAGAAAGTACTACCTGCCGTGGCCTTTTGAATACAAGTATTAAAATGTCCTGTTGCTCTACATGTATCTTTGTCTGCAAATGTTGTTGTTTGTAAATGGCATGTTTTTTCTTCATCCCTTATTTAGAAATGTACAGTATGTTTGCATTTTTTTTTTGTACCTGATCTCTGTTTCTTTTCTTTGTTTCTCTTCCAGAAGGATTTGCCACTACCTCGCAAAAACAGCAGGTGAGTGTTATGTTCCTCCCTGTCGCACCACCCACCACCCCTGTTTTTTTCTCTCTCCTCTCTGGGGACAGACTGGGTCCCTCCCTGAAGAAAAACAATGGCACTAAGTGAAGCTGCTGTGAGTTGGTTTATTCATCAACAAGGTCTCTCCTCCTATGCTTACACCAGACGTGCAGGCTTTCTTGGATGAGCATGATTTGCACGTTGTGTTTGAAAGCTCTGAGGGTGGTTGAGTGGTACTCGTGCTGTGGAGAGTGGGGGGGAGGAGGAGGAGGAGGAGGAGGAGGAGGAGGAGCAGGCTGGGAGGATTCTGGAAGTCTGTCGGAGTCAGATTAAGGTCTGCTGGGAGCTCTGGATGCTGTCCATGGTGCTGAATCCAGTCTGCCTTTTACCATCACTCATTTTTTTTCTCTTTAACTTGTGTTCTCCTTTTCTATTTAGTCTGTTATCAATTTCTTTCTGTACTTTCATTCCCACCCTTTGCCCTTTCACATCACTTCCAATCCCTCTTTTCTAAATTCCTCCCTGTGCTTCTGTTTGTTTGGTTTTTATGCTTGTATGTATTAAAGCAGGCTGCAGTGTGTGAAATGCAATATTTATGATTCATCTATTTAACACTGAAAACTGTAAAACCCAGAGAAAACCCACACAAACACAGGGAGAACATGCAAACTCCATGCAGAAAGACCCTTGTTCAGACCGGGTCATGAACCCGGGTCTTTTTGCTGCAAAGGCAAGAGTGCTAATCACTATACCACCCATGTGCATTTTCTGACATTTCACGAAATAAACAAGCACTCAGTTCACCTAAGAAAATTATCAAACAGATTAATCATTTATGAAATTAATTGTTAGATGCAGCCCTACTTTATAAAAATAATAATTTATATCGTTTTAAAAACAGAGCTTACAAAGTGCTTTGATAGACTGGATGGAATGTTTCAGCTGTGACCAAACAAATGTTTAATATTGCGATTTTTGCTTCAGTAAATAATGTGAACGTTTCTTCTATCACTGCCAAGTCAATCAAGAAAACATTAATATTAGTAGCATGTTGAATAAGATCAATAAAATGTTAATGGAGGCTTCTAAAGTGCTTAACTATCGTGTCTTTGCTCTACTGAGTAGTAGGTATTAATATTAGTGTCTGTGTGTCTCAGTGTTTATTTGTGTGTATGTAAGCGGTCACAGGCCACTACCTCCATCTCCACTCTCCTTGCTGTCCCCGCTCCCATAACTCTGCTCTGTCCATCTACATTGCCCCTCCCTTGTCCTGAGTCATCATGCGTAACTGACCATTAAATGAAATCAGCAGTTTGTATACAAGTCATGTTCTCCTGTCTTTTGCTTGCTCACTGGACAGCTCACATTGGTCTCCAGCCTGCCTCTGTATCGTCTGCATCACTGTCTGTCTTCCTGTGTTAGACTCAACCAGTCCATCATCTATAATAGATGACTTCATTGGAGTTTGCACATTCACATTCAATCTGCCTGTCATCGGTAAACACAGTTTACCCGCTCAAATTCTGTGTGTCTTTTCCTTTTTTAAATATCTTTCAATTTCTGTTTTATATAATGGTTTGCATGGAACAGTTCCCCTTTGTGGTTCAATCTCTCTCTCTCTCTCTCTCTCCTACATTAACTTCTGAAGTCCATGGCCTGCAGTTAAACCTTTTATCTCCCTATCTTTTAGTGTGAACACTATGCACATAACAGCACAGATCTACAATAGAGGAAACCACAAAATGTAGCACATACAGTATAAGTCACATTATTACTCTGTTTACCAGCCCCATTGTCTGAGCCTTGGCAAAATGACCCACAGTCCCCTGCTGCCTTTTGTTATTCCTCTGTAAAAAACAACAGACCCAACCCAACCCAACCCACCTCTCTCTCTCTGTGTGTGTCTCTTCCTCTCTTTATCTCTCTCCCTCGCTCACTGTCTGTCCTTTGGCAGTCCTCGGCTACACTTGCCCAGACATTAGCGCACAGCTAAAGGCTGTAGGAGCTGCAGAGTGCGTTGCATTGCGATGACATTTTTTCAGAAAGCTGCTGCTTGCTGACCGCCCTCCCTCACAGCTCAGCTGTTGGTGCTGCTGCTGCTGCTGTTTGTTGTTCAGAGCTACGCCTCGATATTAAACCAGCAACATGTTCCGACGCACTAAAAGGTACAGCAGTAGACAAACTAGGGCGGAAAATTTGGCTTCTGTGTGTTGTGGATGGACTGGCCTTTGTTTGAGTTCTCCTGTTTTCTCGCTGTCTCAGATGCCTTTCTACACAGCTGCAGTGTAGTTTATTACAGAGGCTATTATCTGTGTATCTAACTTGGTTTTGGATTTCTGCTCATTTCTGTTTTGTGTGCATGTTGAAAGTGTCAGTGATTTTTCTGTTTATTGCAGAATACTGTGGTTGTCATAGTTAAGGTCTGACGGCTCTTGTGTAGGTCGGGATGTAAACGATATAAGGTTGCACTGTAGAGACCAAAGGAAAATCAAAAATTGAAGTCTCTTACTAATTAAATCTACAGCTGCCTAAGTCTTTGATATTTTTAAATTTGTTTGTAACTTTATCTTGGCTTTTTTCTGGCGAGAAACTGTAGTCTGTAAACTGCTTACTACACCAAAACGAGTAGAGAACATTTATGGTGACACAGAAGCTGCTTGGATTACTGCTTTGTTAGCTAAATCTGCGTAACATTGTGAAACTTCTGTAACTCAGAACAAAAGAATCACACTATAGCATATGCATGCAACTGTCAATTAGCAACTCCTGTGTGCTATGATGTAAAAATAGCTGATTTTCTCTGGAAAAGAGCACTTTAAACGCTTCAAACCCCACTAGGTGGGTCCATGGAGACCTTGGTCAATTTGCTGAAAATGTGTCAACATCTCATACAACCACAATTGCCAGAATAATCTGCTGGGACCATCACAATGTATGCATGGTTTTCTGTTGTATCCTGATTACCTTGAAGGTTTAATTAACGTTAACCTTTTTTTCTGTTCACAAATAAAAATCTGAGCAGATTATTTGGCTCAGATTAGTTACCAGCAGTAACATTTGCTGAACCTTCAAAAGAGGGATGGCGCCTGGGTCGAGCATGCAACAAAAGAGTGTACATGCTCATTTGCTTGCTGTGAATTTTCCAGAGATTTTGTGGAACTGTGACTCTAGGGGGCCTAACAGGAAAAGTTCCAGAAACCCTGTGGAGTGACACCATGACATTAGATCAGATTTCTGACTCTGAGTAAATGTCTTAATTACACTTCGATGCTTGATAGAATTTATTAGACTTAATTGATTCATGCAGCCTTTTTCGTGGATACCATAGAAGCACTCACTGTGCACAGCTTGTGATGCATTAAGTGTCCTCACATCAAAATTCACTCTGTGCTCTGGTTTTCTAACTACATGATTGCAAAACTAATTATATTCCCATCAGCCTAATTTGTACTTAGTGTTTAATATTAATTGAATGAATATGGAAAACATCATATCCGCTCAACATCAGTATTGTCACACTGCATCGCCGTGAATGTGTTAGCAAGCTGATATTAGCATTATGGTCAAATTATAGTTGTAATAGTAGCTCATGTTAATATGAAAATATCTACATGAGGTTGTGATAAATAAAAGACGTCAATCACATGAATCATTGAGATTGACATTTACAACTACATCCTCAGTCCTGGTAATGGTTTCGCTGACCCTGATGAGAGTTTTATATTATGTTATTGAAAAGGTGACTCATCATCGTGACATTTCTTGCAAACCTGCAAGTAGCCTGAATCACCGTCTGATGTGATCAATCAGCCGTTATATGAGTCAAAAATTTGTCAGATGGGGCAACAAGTTTTCGATGGATTTTTCCACAGTGTGACTCACTGACACTGAGTAATGTTTTCAGAAGTGTTTGATGATTGGGAGGATTATTTTTATCCTGAGTGTTCATCCTGCAATTTTTTGAACTGATATAGTTGTTTCTTTGGCCAATGCCAATCTTGGATTTGTGGTTTGTTAGGGGTTGGTACTGGTAGAGGGTTCGCACTGTCCCAGTCTGGGACCTTTCTGTGTGGAGTTTGCATGTTCTCCACAGGAAACGC
>JAFBJR010000367.1:952204-964384 GCA_016785285.1 Brachirus orientalis
GGCTGATTTTGATGACTAAATGTAACTGTTTAGTAATAACAAATGATACACCAAATAACTAAAGCTGAATAAGCATTTATTGGACAACGCTTCTAGTGTACAATGTATACAGTAATACCAAATGTATGAAACAAGTAAGCAAAAAATGAACTTCATGCAATAAATGTTTCCTTTTTGGACTATGCGTTAAAAATGTTAAAGAAAGTTAAGGAAACCAATGATTTGTGGTTTTAAACAAATTAATTGACAGAAAACAAAAAAAAATCTTCTTAAAGACAAAAGAAAAACAAACAGAAGCAAAACAAAGCAATCTTGTTTTGCCTTTTAAATTGTGTTTGAATAAAAATAATTTAAATACATATTTTACCATTGTTATACTGATAGTGAAGAACATTATATCAAGATTTATGTTGTTTTTGAATTATGAAAAAATGAAAAAAGAAGACATTTTAATGCTTAGCATGGACTCTAAGTATGCAAACTTACATAAATAATACTTGGCAATTTAATTAAATAACAATGGGCTGATGATGATTATTTTGAAAATTTACCTGATTTGTTGACCTGGCTGCTTAAATGGTCTAATTCTAATTCTGAATATCTACCACATGTAGTTGCAAATATGTTGACTGTAGTGTAAAGCATGGGAAGTGAAAGTTTTTCCTGCAAGGGTCAATTCACATTTGACTCATATTTTGTATTATGTTAGTATTTGTGGAATAAGGGGCCTTCTGCAAGGAGTTTGCATGTTCTCCCCGTGGTGCGTGGGTTCTCACCGGGTACTCCGGCTTCCTCCCACGGTCCAAAAACATGCAGATTTGGGGATTAGGTTAATTGGACACTCGAAATTGCCCGTAGGTGTGAATGTGAGAGTGAATGGTTGTTTGTCTCCATGTGGCCCTGTGATGGACTGGCGACCTGTCCAGGGTGTACCCTGCCTCTCGCCCTATGTTAGCTGGAGTTAGGCACCAGCGCCCCCATTAGTGAGTGAGAGTGAGTTAGTATTTGTTTTAAATCACTCTGATATAAGGAGTCTGAAAACTTGAGCTGATATTCAAGCTCCTGGAGCTTCCTCCGCACAGTAGAGTCTAAGAATGACTTTATTCTCCCCTGCTGATCAGGGATTAAACCAGTTTCTATTAGAGCAGAGAATCTCACTGTGACACACCTGAGCCCAGGCACTCAGGCAAGCAGATGGAAATAATATAGAAGCCTCACCTTCTTTAATGACTACTACCCACCTGCAGTGGTGCTCACAACCAAGAGGAATTGTTTTAATAATCCTACAATTTGTATCAAGCTGCAGGATTGTGCAGAGTATGAAAGGTTCTCTGCAGTTGTTGAACAACAAGTTCACAGCATACAGTCACTGTCAGAAAAGAGAGACGAGCAAAGGAATAAGTTATTAAGATGATGAAAGCAAAAGAGGTGGAAAAAGAGGAGGAGGAGGTTGCAAATGAGGTGAAAGGAAGAGAGAGAGAGAGAGAGAGAGAGAGAGAGAGAGAGAGAGAGAGAGAGAGAGAGAGAGAGAGAGAGAGAGAGCAGGGCCCTGGGGTGATATCTGTGTCTGCACTTCCATTAGGGACCAGCTCACTATAAGGTTACGTGAGCAAGACGACACGCACAACTTTGATTGTGCATCTTTCTTTCTCTTTCTTCCTTCCTCACTCTCCTCTTATTCATTCCTTCATTCCTTCTGTATACCTCTGCACATCAGAGAACAGATCTGAGCATCACTCGCTTATTTAATCATAAGTTAGCATGTAAGCGCTGCTCCTAAATTGCCTGCGTGCATTAAAATAGTTTATACTAAAATATTTGAATGAATATTCATCATAGTTAAGTAGCCTAACAGTATCTAGGTGTGGCATTCCAGTCAATTTGTGGATTTCTCTAAATTCCAAAGGTGTGAAAAAGGGGCCAGTAAAGGATAATACATATTTTTAGAAACCGTAAGAATGAGAACAAAAATGTAAGGAAGTGCTGCAAACATGCACATAACTGGCTTACTAGCCTCCTGACCACTGCAGTGACTGATGGAAAGGTCCAAGCATGTCAATAAAAGTGAGTGGGTGTGAGTGGCAAAATTAAATTACTTTAACTAGTAGTCCACATGGAGACCAAACCTGGTCCTAATGAGGCACAACCTCCTTTCTGAGGAACTGGTTAGGTTTAGGGCTAAGATTTGAATTGTGGGGGTGCCGATTAGCTCAGTTGGTAGAGCCGCATAGGGCAAAGGGCCCATTGCAGTGACCTGGGTTGATTCCACCCACAGTCCTTTTCTGTGTGTGTCTCCCCCCCTTCTCTGTCCCCCTTTCATATCCATTTAAGGCAATAAATGTCCAAAAATGTCTAAAAATTTGAATTGTGGTTAGGTTAAGGTTTGGGATAGGGCTTTGGTTAAGCTGTCCAAAATAAATGGAGGTCAATACAGAGTTCCAATTTCTTAAAAGGATAGCTACCTGAACTTCTCTCTCTCTCTCTCTCTCTCTGTGTGTTTCTCTCAGGCTCAGCTGCTGTGGGGGAGTGCTGTATACATGTGTACACATGGGCTACACGAACCCCCACACATGTACAAATACACACACATGCATACACATACACAGTATACACTTCACTAAACCAGTTACATGTAAAGGAGGTCAGAAAGAGGCTGAAGCATCTTAATCAAGACTGTAGAGCCTCTGTTTCTAAGTGTTGCACTTTTCCCTGAGAGCAGCCATGCACATTATACACAGGAGCTTATACAGAAGGTGCTAGATTCTCTATTAGCTCCCTATTCCAGCAAAAGGGCACCATCATTCCTCTCCTGTTAGAATAATAGGGTTCTTCATATTCTCTTTGATCCTCCTCCCCCCCATTGTCTTCCCCTCAGGGCTTCTCTTACAGAAAAACACTTTTGAGGACACAGACTTCCCGACGGCACTAAATTTGCCGGTGCTTGACAGAAATTGGTACTGTCAGCTGCTCTGTAGCTCCTCAGACTGAGACACTAGATTTGAGACTACCAGTGAATGAAAGAGGAAAAAAAAAAACAACATTACCAAAGAGTGTTTCATCCTGATGTGCTGTCTGAGATGCCTGAGACCCCACAGAGCACAGGAAATTGAATGAATGAAAGACACAAAAGAGAGGGGTTGTGCTGACATTTTTATCCCCTCGCCATTTTATATAAGACCAAATTTTGACATTTCACATGGTGCTCAGTGATGGAGGTAAGTAAGGACAGTGTCTTGCCTCAGGCTCTCATCGTGACCCAGTGGATGTAATAGATTTACTCACCTACTTCCTTCAGAGACTTGCAGGAAAACAGGGATCAATACACTGTCTATACAGCATGTAACCCCAGTGAACATAATGTCCTTACCTTGAATGCTGATGCCAAGGAAACTGAAATGAGTACTTACTAAATCACTTCATTGCAGCTGAAATACATGTTTTGGCTCAAAACTGCACATCCTTGTATTGTTTTTTTTCTTGGCTGCTGGGATGCAGTTCCACCACACATACACAATATATTGAAAGTCAATGACAATAGCACATCTCGGCTAGATTTTTTTTCCCCTTCAAAAACCATTCAGCCCTAGTTCAGCATTTTACTGAATACACTAATTGCATTCTAAACTATACTATATGAGATAATGACATATAACATATCATTAATTGTTCATCCCAAAACCTTAACTTTCCAAACAGACACATAGAAGGCCTATGATCGACCTGATCTTACATTTTTCTATTTGTCAAAAATTCATCTCCATAAATATAATCTCCATATAAGTCACATATTAGGACACGCAGTCAAATGTTTATTATAAGAGTGTCTCCCAGATGTTTAAGTACACACATTTGTACTGCATGCATTGGCTTCATTATACATTTTATATAGGCCATGTAAAGAGCAGCTGCAGACACATGCCCCCCCTCCCCCACAGTTCTTTTGTCCAAACCTGTCATGCTTCTCTGTCTCCCTTGTTGATTTTCCTTATGTTTTTTTTTAACTTGGTGAAAAAAGAAAAATATGTAATCCCATGACAGATACTTGTTGCTGTTGCTTTGCTGTCTCCTCATGTCAGTTTCCACTTCCAGTGACTTTTTCACCTGAGCTAGTTCCCTTTTACCTGATGCCGGCTGATTTCTTTGACATATCATGTCTTTGAACCAGTAAAAAAACCCCATCATTTCATGTCCCTCTGTCCTCTTCTTCTGTCTCTCTTTCTCTCCCTCCCTCCCTCAACCCAGCAGTGAACTTGAGTGTCCAATATAATGAGCACTTTTTCTCCTCCTTCCTTTCCTTCTTTATGGTCCCTGGTTGTTATCACAAGTCTCCCTGCTGCTTTGCTGCGTAGCAACAAGTCGTCATGTGGTTGTCACTCCCCCGTTTCCCTGCATTGTTGTCGATCGCAACTAATTTCCTTTTGTCCTTGTGTGTTGCTTTTAAAAACTTTCTGTCCAGTGTGTACGGTAAAAGAAAGTCATTTTCTATCAAAGAAAGCAAAAGTAGAAAGAGAAACCTCGGTATTTCTTGTTTCTTCACCCTTCGGCTACTATTCCCCTGTTTGTCTCTTTCATCTTTTCCACCAGCAGTGACTTATTCACCACTATCATTTCATCTCAGCTTTTCTCATCAGCAGTTCTTTCATCTCTCTCTTTCTGCCTCCACTTTGCCTTTCTTTTCGTCATTCTCGTTTTAAGCCTTGGTTTTTACTCTTTGCTCTCTGTCTCTGTGCCCTTTAGACTAGTATGTCCTCTTTTATGTCTCACATCTATTTCCATTTGACTTTGTATGTCACAGCTACATTTGTGTAGTCTCACGTGAATGGGTGGTTTGGTTCCTGCTTGTCTGGCATTGTTAGAGCAGTGAACAATATTTCCCCCATGTACATGTTTGTGTGTGTGAGAGAGAGATGGTGGAAAAAAAACTGGGTCATGTTTACCTTGCACTGTGGGTGATAAGCACCACTGGGAACACTTTCAATCTGCATCTCATTCTCTTTATTCTTGTTTTCCTCCTTTCCCCCCCTCACATCTATTTCCACTGAGTTTGCAGTTCAGGGCAGTTTTCCTTTAAGCATCTACTTTTCTTCTTCTCTCTTTCATGTCATGTTGACTATTTGCCATAACTACATACAAGAAATGCATCTCGTCTTCCTGTTGCAATACGCCCTACCAATTTGAAGCCCCAAAGGATGCAACTTGACCAACAATACGTCACTTTGTGCTTCTACACTGATGCCGATATACCAACCTTGAGTATCTATTGATATGAATATCAGTCCCTCATCTATTTGTCTTCTCTATTTTTTCTTCTTTTATTTTAAAATATGTCCGAATTGTCCACAGACGTATGAGTCCTCACTCACATTCACTCACAATGACTATATATTTACAGCCTCTGCTTAGTGAAGCATTTATTTGATATTTGTGTTTTTGGATCATATCAGATAATTAGATTTTTATCAGATATCTGATATCCAATCTAGAAATTTTGACCGGTATCAGATTAGTAGTAGTACTGAATATCATATTGACTCATCTTGACAGAAGTTACCTGCAATGAGGCATCTATTGTATGGTACAAGGGACCACATTGTGTCTACTCATCTGTTGCATATTTTATTGTCTATTTTTCTCTAAATGGGAAAATCTTTTATAAAAATGAATATCATGTTCTATTGAAGACCTGAAACTAGCGATTGAATTTTAGACCTTTAACTCCTCAAGAAAATGTTTCCTGATGTTGTAAATCTCGTGAGAAGAAGAAGAAGCTTATTTATTGTATTTTTTTTTTACTACCACTGTAAAAACTGTACCACTTTTTACTACTTAATATATTGTTATTGCCTACTCACAGTTATCCTACAAACTGTAGGCCTTCATCTACTTTTTATATCTACTATGCTCTCAACTCCTCTCTCATCCTCCATACCTTTAGATTACACCTTCATCCCCCTCTCCAAACATACTTAACACCCAGAACAGCCCAGTGCAGTGAAATGCATCATGTCCTTCCTTCCCACCCTGCAATTGATCTTCAAGCCAGAAATAGGCTCTGAGCTTATTTAAACTCTGGAAAATCAGCAGCAGCACGCAGACTTTGCTGGATATGTAAAGTAAATATGTGTAGCTATAGTGCCTACATGGTAACATGTAGAGCTATGAACATGACATGGCTGTGCAAGGGGGAATTCAAGGCCAAGCCCTCTGTTTTTTTGTTGTGTGTACAGATTCCATTGATTTCCTCCTGCACTGAAAATCCATTAACCAAGAATAACCCTGCTGCTTGGTTTGTCTTTTTCTTTCCCTTAAATCTGAACAAGCAATTTACTCTAAGCTATGTTGAATGTTACAAACTGACACACACCCAACCTGGCCTACAGCTGGTCCTGGTGTGCATGTATGTGTACCTGCTGTTGTGGGGACCTAAATGTGTTTACACAGTCACATTATGGGGACTTGTCTTACTAATGGGGACAAAAATCAAGTCCCCATAACGTAATTTACTACCTTTTAAGGCAAAGACACATTTAAAGTTAGGTGAAGGTCAGAGTCAGGGTTAGGGTTAGGGCACTAGTAATTATGATTAAGGTTTGAAGTCCCCAGGAAATGAATGCAAATCAATGCAATGTCCTCTGAAGTCATGGAAACCTGTGTGTGTGTGTGTGTGTGTGTGTGTGTGTGATTATTGCAGCCTCATAGAAACATGTTAGAATCTATAGCACAATGTCAGGATGTCATTGATCATATATAGAAAGTGTGAAATGACACAATCACAGTTAGCGGACCGGCACTCAAAATCCATCCCATTGGCATGTTGGATCAATATCTATAAGGCTAGTCATCAATCTGATTGATCAGGACATCCTGTATGCAGTTAAATTAATGAAAACGGATAGATGAGATGAGACAGAGCTGGCCCTGTTTCATGACCTCATATTTTGGATTAGATGATTAAATCACACATCTTTAATTGGATAGCACAGTAACGACCACCAGCATTAAGTAACTGAGTAGAGAAAGCCGAGGGTAATTGGCAATTGGACTGTCTCCTGGTGGGAAGCAGCTCTGAGCCCTTCACAGTGCAGGACATAAAATGAGACAGATGCATGCACAACCAACTCTAGTGTTTACAGAGAATTGTCTGAAAATATCAGCGAGCGGCGGAAAATAGCTTGATGATGACAGAGGTCAGAGGACAATGGCCAACCTGGTTTAGAACGATAGAATGGCAACATTATCTCAAATGGATACACAGAAGACTCACAACATGTCCTTACAGCAGAGGTGGCTACGGCAGCAGGAGACCTCACCACGTACCAATGCTGTTATTTTATTAGATGTCCTGTGTACCTAATAAAGGAGCCATTGAGTGTAGATGAGTGTAGACTTGTTAGAAGCTAATAATGTATTTTTCCCATATT
Organism: Brachirus orientalis; assembly: GCA_016785285.1. NCBI lineage: Eukaryota > Metazoa > Chordata > Actinopteri > Pleuronectiformes > Soleidae > Brachirus > Brachirus orientalis. Next base: position 959,626 of record JAFBJR010000367.1, read on the forward strand.
TAAATGTTCTAATGTAAATGAATTCTGGTGCTTTGCATTACACCTTTAAAAGTGAGAAATAAAGCTTCCTCTGTTTGACAGCTTGTGATTCAGTGTTTTTCAGTATAACTAGGATGGCAGGTGTGAACCCTGCTGCAAGTAGTGTGTGTCTCGTGTGTGTGTGTGTGTGTGTGTGTCCATCTCTGTCCATGGTAACAATACGGGTATTTAAGAGGGAATATATACACATGTGAAGCTGTACTGTGTTCACATAAATTACTTTCCAAAGTGATATTTAATGAGTGTAACTGGAGAATAGCCTGCACAGTATCTTAGCCTCTGTGTTGTCTTCATGTGTTGGTCTCATCTCAGTCCATTCGCGTCTCTACACTGTGTGAGTGAAAAAGTACGTGCGTGTGTGTACGTGCGCGTCCCGCTCACATGTGAACCCATGTGACCATGTCTGCCATAGAGGGACAAATCAAACACTCAAAGATGAGATGGTGCGGTCTGCATTTTGTTTGCTCTCTCCTCTCTGTTCTCACTTTTTCCTGTTTTTTATTTGCATTTATTCATGCCCCTCACGTTGCCTTGGAAAACAAGAGCAGGTTGTGCCGTGCATTGAAAAGCCTTTGAACAAATAACACTCTATGCTGCAGTTTGACTATCCTGACAAAAAAAGAAGTGCAAATTTAAAGAGCTTTGTAAATTCACCGCCTGTAATGCGTGTGACCATACCATAGGAAAGCCTGACGTGATTCTCCATGATTGTGAATGGTATTAAGTGCCACAGAAAAGCTGATATTATTCTTGAAATTTCCCCCCCACAGTTTTCATCTTTCCTTTATTCTCCTCTCCCATGATTCTTGCTGCTACTCTCACCGACTTTGCCTCCCCCTCCATCTCATTGCCCTCTTCCTTCTTTTCTTATCTCAGCTGACAGGAATGGATGACAGAGGAAATTGAATCCTCTTTATCACTGTTCTGCTCCCACAGTGAGCCATGCTATTGCACATGTTGCTCTGCTCCTGCACCTTTAGGCGATTCTGCTGATGTTGCCACGTCATCTCACCTGCAGTTTATTTCACCATCTCTCTCTCTCTCGCTTTCTCTCTTTTGTTTCTGTCTGTAGTTGTCGTGCAAGTAACAGGAAAAGTCTTATCCTGACCACCACCTCGCCCACGCTGCCTCGCCCACACTCACCTTTGCCCCTTCCTGGGCACCTCGGTATGTACTTTAACTCATCAGCCCGAGCTTTGAGCGTCTTCATTTCTTAGTGACAGATTCACAAAACTGTTTGTATACTGATGTCATTTTCAATCAACAGCTCTACCTTTGAATCAGTTCAGTCAAACAATAGTTTTTCTAGCCCTTTTTTATTCATGTAAATAATATGTTTTGTAAGTTTTGTCACCTGAACAGTGCTTTCACTGGGGAAAATTTAAAATGCCTTTCTTAATAAATAATGCTTGGCAAAATTTAAAATAAGAACCAATGGGTTACAGTAATGACACTTACCATTCACTTCCCACTTGATCCTGTTTCATAATTTATAAACTAAATATGTGGGTTTTTTTTATTTAGTTCTTGCTATGAGTATGATGTCATTTCCTGTCTTTGGTCTACACACACACAGAGAGAGATACTGTGTATATATATCCTATTTGTACTACAACCAATGAAGGCCTACATTAGACACAAAACATTGGTGCTTAGTTTTAATTTTTTTTCCATGGAGTCATAATCATCATAATCATTCAACAGCAGCACTCCATTTCTCTTTTGTTTGTTTTTTTAAGAAAAATGTGTTTGTCCGCAGGGGGCAATTCAAGTCATTAGAGGCATTAAAACATTATAATAACAGTTTAAGAAAACAAGTACACAAACCAAGCAATCAATCATTTAAGTGAAACCAATGTATTGTGTGCATCTTAGTGAGAGGTAGGAGTAAATATAAAAATAAATAAGTAAATAAATAAATATCAATGCATGTTTACTTCATCACTGCCACTGTCTCAAGGACTAATACAGCAATGTAAAAAACAACAACAGCATTTCTTCATCAAGAGTCAAAGTCTTGCAACTGATGACATATTGATGTTGAGCAAGAAGCAGGCAATGGGATTTTTAATTTGTAGTGTAACTTGCTCTCTCACAGATTCATATAATGTGAATTGGTGGTAGTTTGTACAGATTTCATTTGGTCGGCACACTTGAAAAAAAACGTTTTTGGTACCCAACCCTTCTTATTTGTTTAACTCACTACAAGAAAGTCAATAAAGTCAATAGAATATGGAACCTCTCCTTTAGTTTTGCCTTAGGGTTGACTCATGCATTCACAATCAATCCACCAATCAAATCTCTCAGCCCATTAATCAAAACAGCCACATTATTGTAGGCAGGACAAAGAGAAATCTAAGGCTACAAAATATTCATTAAAATCAAATTCACACTGTTATACCCTCTCAGACACTTTATAATAATTGTAAATAGTCATATTGTCATATTAAACTCTTTGACCGAACCTTACCACTACCACACCTCATATAGATAAGAAAAAATTGTGAACAAGATAGCCAGGATTTAATTTTCTTTAGGTCATTTAATCACATTTTTATTGACATATTTCTCCTACTTTGTGTGTAGTGCTCTTGTCTCATAATGTGTTTATATCTTCTTGTCCTTTCAGGGAGCAGCCCTCTGGACAGCCCACGAAACTTCTCTCCCAGCAACCCGGCACATTTCTCGTTTGCCTCTTCCAGAAGGTCACTGCTTTATATTACCAAACATACTGTTTGCATAGTTTAATTCTTAGAGTTGGACGAAAAGTGAGACAGACTTAAAGTCAGCATGAGACAAAAGCAGGGGAGGAGAGACGTCATGTGAGATTCAGAGAACAGAGCAGGTGAGGATCTGTTGCTGTGTGAAGTCTGACACATTCTGGGGAGCAGGCAGCTTCTCGCAGTGTAACAGGCTGACTCACGTACAGTCTGACATGACCAAACCATGACATTAACAGCACCACTGTTTATTTACACTGCTCTAGTGATGAGGCAAAGAGGATTTTGTGTGTTTGTGTGTGGGCACATGAACGTGTGCATCTGTTCATATTTCAATCAGGAGAAATTCATAAATGAGAATAATTTATTTAACTCTAACCATAATGAGCTTATTTAGCACAAAAAAATGTTGCTAGTCTTCAAAGAGTCTATCGTGCTTGGACAAAAGGGGGAGATTTCCAAGCCTGAGGAAATCTGCTTATGAGCAGTGACTAGAAAAGCCATGAAGTCTGATGTCACTGTTGGTGATGGTGGGTGGTGACCTGATAAGGCTGACGAAGGATGAAGAATGATGACTCAGATGAGACCGTGACGACTTGGTGGTGATAGGGAGTTTGAGGAGGCACAAAAGCACAAAGACAGAACAGAAGCAAAAGTAGTATTGTTTGTATTTCATATTTAAAAAGACAGTGAACTGCTACTGATGCAGATGAGATCAGCTGATGAACAGCTGATAATGGTATTGATGCCCATGGAAGTAGAAAGTCACAGCATGTATGAGGGAATGAAAACAATGAAAAAAAGGGGTGAGAATGAGACTATGGTTAAAGCATGCAACAGAAGAGTCTTCCTGACTGAACTAATGCTAGAGTTTTATTACATTTAAGTTAATATTAGAAGTAATTTAGGTACAGGTGGCTAGATACAACTTTTTTTCCCCTCCATTTGATTACAATTACCAGTTTAATAATAACAAATGATACCAAATAGGTTATCAATAACAAATTTTGTGTCTGCACTCCAGTGCTCTTACATACTTTAAAAATAAATAATATATAAACCAAATATTCAGCATATCAGAAGGTCATCAAAAACCAAACTTTTCAAATAAAGTTTTAGTACCTTAGCAGTATTTATCAAGTGGCCGAGAACAAAAATCTGTGTAAGTAATAGGTGGCAGATTAATTAAGCAATAATCAGATAAGAATGAGTTCAAATGCAGCTGTTGCTTTTTAATTTACTTTTCTTTTTTCACAAACTAATTCAGACTCAACTAAAGTGGGTTATTTTTCTTTTATTATAAAATGACATCCACACAGATGATAATTACTGCAGCATGAGGGACGTGTAAAGCCCTCGTTTATAGTAGGTCACATGACAGTGGTGCATGTCTGTCTTTTCTGCATTATGTGGTATTTGGGGGTTTACAAAAAGTATCGGATTCTACTTTTTCATTTTTCCACTGTCTGATCCAGTCAATTTAATGTGCTCATTTTGACCAGTATTGATCTGTAGAGATGTGGGTAAAATCACAGATCTCTAGTTACAGGTTGCTCAGTCTATTGATACAGATATTCCAGTAAATGTGTGTTTATTTTGTTGTTTTTATGTGATTCAGGTTTCTTACTCCAACAAATCCTAATACTCTATCATACAAATGCATCCTCTCATAACATTCCACTGTCCTCATGCACTAAGCATGAAATTATGTTATGTGTAAAAAAAGGGATTGACCTGCACAGAGCCCCAAAAACCCAAACCCTATCCAACCCCTTTGTTTTAAAATGGAGCACCATATGTGGACAGACTTCAACGTCCAACATCAGGGGTTGACCTCATCTCACTAATGCTCAAAATGGAAGCAATTACCTACAGCCAGGTTTAAAAATTGTCGATATTAGATTAATTCAATAACACATGGCTGTAATGTTATCTATAATTTTGCAATGTGGAGTGTTGGTAATAAATAATGCAGAATTCAATAAGGAAAATACAATATA
>JAFBJR010000367.1:965147-1010731 GCA_016785285.1 Brachirus orientalis
TAATAACTAAGGTTTCAGAGGCTTCAGGATGAGGCGGATCAATTATGATAATGTGCTGGAGGTTTGTTTCATCAATGTTCCTTTTAAGTCCTTCCAACTCCTCTAACCTGTCTAATATTTTCCCTCCATTCCTCATTTCCCAACTTGTTCCCTTCTCTCGTTCCATCCTTCTCCTCCTCCACCCTATTTTCTTCTCCAGTCCTCCAGCTCCTCGCAGGAGCGGCTGCATCAGCTGCCCTTCCAACCCACCATGGATGAGCTCCACTTCTTATCCAAGCACTTTGGCAGCACCGAGAGCATCACTGATGACGACGGGGGCCGCAGCTCTCCTCACATGCGGCTGCGCTCCCGCAGTCTCAGGTCAGCAGCAGCTTTGCCAATGAGATAAACACTGTCCTCTTCTTTCAGAAGGGATTCACACTAAATGCTGGCGGATGCTGTTATAGCTTTTGTAATATTTTGTTGTAACAAACTCAAAAGTAGACTCAGACAGGTACAGTGTAGATGAAACAAGTCTCTAAACCAGAGAAAGAAAGCTAAGGCCAGTACACCAAATCAGTCCATAAAATGAAAGGCAACAGTACAAAATCTGCAGGCAAAGGCAGAATCAGGAAACATGCACAAGAAAACAAACTAGTAATAATTACTGCTGGGACTCTATGGAAGAGAACAGATGAACTGGCAAGGGGTTAAGGGTCAAGGTGAGTATACTGCTGAGAGCGGATAAATAGGTGCAGAATCAGATAATCAGGGCACAGAAAACAAAACAGGAACAGGAAGTAAATTGTTTCAGATAAGAAAACAAATTGAATCCCCAAATAAAACAGGATATATCTAATTATGAATGAAAATGAAAACATAATCTAAAAAACAACTGATGTAATACTTGGCTTTTCTTGTTTTAAAGCTAAACAGTGAAACTTTTTACAGAATAAATGACAAATTAATCTATGTAGCCTAATTGTTGCTATAATGGACAGTTTGTTGGCTTTATGACTTTTTCTTTGGTGCGTTAGCATTAGTAATACTTAAGGCAAGACGTTTTCCTCGCCCAAATATCTTAATATTTATTCATTAATAACTAATGAAGCTTGAAAACCCTAATCTCTTTGACTGTTTTCCATTATTTTCTCTGTAACTCTTCAGCCCAGGACGCTCCTCCTCCTGCTATGATAATGAGATAGTCATGATGAACCATGTGTACAAAGAGCGCTTTCCAAAGGTAACACATGCATGCACACATGTATGATTTTTATTTTTCAACAGTAAACAAATCCATAAGCCTGCAGAGCATTAAACTGACCACTCAGTCTTCAACAACTATGACTAATCCCATAAATCCAGAAATCAAATATTATAAAATTGAAAAAGGGACATTTTATGTTTGAATGAGTTCAGAGATCTGTGTGCATGAATGTTTAATATCATATATCTGAACACTGAAAGTCGAGCTATGGGGAATGTAAAACCATGGCAAATGACATTATGTGACGCTGCACAGCAAGGCATGTTCACCCTGTCAGAGAGACGTTTATCTACCAACACCAACACCAAGCTGCTACAGTTGAACAGCTAAATATAATTTGCTCCTTTGCCTCATTTTTCTCCATCCCACTCCCTTGGTATCAAAAGGAAATGGGCTAAAAGTTTCCGTTGTGATAAAAATCAAGCTCTTGGAAATTGGAGTTCATTTAAGGTAAAAGCTCTGTTGGCTTGTTTTCTCACACAAGTCAGCTGGACACAAAATGACATTGTACTGAAGTGAGTGTGAATTGGCAGAGTCACGCTGTCTAGGCCACAGATTAAATTGCTTTCCAAAGTCACAAACACTTGGCTCATCTAAAGAAACTGAATCTTCTTGTAAACATTTCCTCAGTCTGTTGTGTTTTCTTACACACTGGCCTCTCATGCCACCCACCCCTTGTCCTCCACCAGGCCACAGCACAGATGGAGGGGAGGCTGGCCGAGTTCGCACAGGCTTTTTCCCCTGAAAATGTTCTTCCACTCGCTGATGGAGTCCTCAGCTTCATACACCATCAGATAGTTGAGCTGTCCAGAGATTGTCTGGCCAAAGCCCGCGAGGGCCTCATCACCTCCGTCTACTTTTTTGAACTGCAGCAGAATCTGGAGAAGCTTCTTCACGATGTAAGCGATATGAAATTGTATTGTATTTTTGACTGAGCAAGTAATTCCTCACTCAAACTCGCCCAGTGGCTTGAGGCATTATGTTTTCAGGCTGTCTGTCTGTCTCCTGTGATTCACACACACACAGACATTGCATTGACTTACATTCATTTCCTGGAGACATACTCTGACCTGAACCTGAATTACTAGTGCCCTAACCCTAACCCTAACCTTAACCCTAACCTCAGCCTAACTTTAAAACATGTCTGCATCTTAAAATGTAGTAATTTACGTTATGGGGACTTTTTGTCCCCATAAGGAAGACAAGTTCTCATCATGTGACTTTGTAAACAAATATAGGCCCCCACAACATAAGGAATACCAGGTACACACACACACAAACTTGTTTTTATATTTTAGTGAGGACACCTCATAGACATAATGCCACTTACCCTAATCCTAACCTAAACCCAATTCTAACACTGAGCCTAAAACCCTAACCGTGAAAAAGTCCTTTAAAGTTGTGGGGTGCAATACAAGTATATACACACACTGAGCTAATTATTGTGCACGAGCAGAGTCAACCACACTTTTTTAAAAAGAGTATTTGTAAAGCAGCTTTTATGAAATCAGTCATAACTAAAGACACTGATACAAATATTGCTCTGTGCCTTTGGATGTAGTGATACTGTAGAGGAGTACAGATTCGTGGATTCTGCTCATGTTTTGAATCTCATCCAAACGCCTCATGCCATTGGTGAGAGACAAGATTGAAATCGCAGTGGCTAATTGAGCTTGTGATTTGCTGGAGGAGATAACAGGCGTCAGGGAATTTCATCAGCAGCCCCACTTTTACGACTTGATTAGGTGATTGTGATTACTGTGGGTTGTCTGCCCTCCGTCTGAATGTGTCTGCTGCGATTTTCATAATCAGATATTCTCATATCTTCAAACTCTTGCTCCGTGTCCATCTGCGTCCCCATTTGTGTCTTTTTTGTCTCTCTTTAAAATTTCTCAGTATTACTAAATGCTAACATACGTGTTTCATTCTTTCTGCATGTGTGTCTCTCTGTCAGGCCTTCGAGCGTTCAGAGAGCACTGAGGTTGCCTTTGTCACCGAGTTGGTGAAGAAGCTTCTCATCATCATCTCACGTCCTGCTAGGCTTCTGGAATGTTTGGTAAGATAACACACACTTTTTCAGTGTTGACATTCACTGAAATGTTTAGTTTGTCCATTGTGGGCTGGAGCTGACTCTGCTCTACTACAATAAAGTACGCTTAACAATTTCTTCCAAATTATGATAAATACTGGGTATATATAGTAATACAGTGTGACTCAACTCAGACCACGGTGCCATTTAAAGTTGAAGAAAGCCAACATTTTATTGTGTTTGTTTCTGTCTATAACCTGGTGTCGCCATCCTTCATAACAGCGCATCAGTCTTGTGTCTTCCCTGCTGAGTAATGCCTCACTGACATGGCTTTTGATGAAAAATGAGAGCTGAGAGCGTGACATTAACATTTCACTTGGATTGCAGTGTGTGTGATTCATTGCATGTTTTTGGCATCAATAAAGGTTGGGCTTGGCTAAGAAACGTGGAAGCACTCTACTGCAATACACCATGTCAGCTTTAGTATCTGGTCTTTGCTGCTGCAGCGTGGCCCACCACTGCTGTGACATATTCCTTAATTCTATCCGTTTTGGTTTTTCTAATGAAAAAAGTTACCTGGATTCTGGTTTATTTTCACCTCCATAACAGAATATTTAGTGTGTGGACAAAATGGGACATTTGGTGGACATTTCAAGGTTTAATATGCAATTCTCTGTCATCTTATTGAGCAAGCAACATCAAAAATTTAACTTACAGTTTAATCGATAGACAACACATAAAATAAATAACAAAGTCTGATTAAATTAATAGATTCATGGTGAGGCTCCAAAAATGGCCGCCTAAAGACAGTCCGAGCTGTAAAAGCTGTAAAGCCCTATACGTTTTCCAGGAGTTTAACCCTGAGGAGTTTTACCATCTGCTGGAGGCGGCAGAGGACCACGCGAAGGAGGGTCATCTGATGAAAACGGACATTCCTCGTTACATCATCAGCCAGTTGGGACTGACCAGAGACCCTATTGAAGGTGAGAGGGACATGGAAATTCAGATTCCATTTACAAAATGTGTTAACTATCTGTTGTCTGCAATTTAATCTACAATATATTTGTCATCAGAGATGGTAAACCTTGATAGTTACGACAGTGAGGGACCACTAACACCTGAAACAGATGACTCAACGGAGGTGAGACATAAATTATTCCTTGGTCTGGTCATTTCTTCAATGCGTAGTTATTTTCCATAGTCATCCATCAATTTCCTACCTTTGCATACTGACAGTTTAGGGTCTTGCCTGTCAGATCTTAGTGAAAAAGGCTGCTTCATCTGCTAATGATTTGGCATAGTACGTCTTTTTCTCCATCTAATTTAGCTAATGTATGGTGAAGTAGACAAAGGATATCCCCTCCTTGAATTTCTGGGCATTCTTCCTAACATTAGACTTCCCTCCAAATGGCTGAAATCTAGCTAAGAATACATAAAAAATGAAAGGATGAGGCTTTTGTTGACACCTGCTAACAGATAATGATAATAATTTGACAAGTTTTTGAAGCAGCACTGTGATTTTTTTATCCACAGGGAAAGATCAAAGCAGTGAAACCACCAGGAGAAGCAGACTTCCAGACCATCAAGCTGATTAGTAATGGAGCATATGGGTGGGTAGAGTTTTAGGATTTCTACAATTCTTTTAAGCCTCTTTCACATTAAAATTAGTAGGTGTACCAGATTTTTCTAACACCATTCTCTTTACAAATGGTTGTTTTGGTTTATGATGGGTTTTTTTTCACCCTGGCATCACATTAAATTCATTTCACAGAGGTGGGTGAAACAACAAAAACTTGATTTGTTTGAGTTTAAATTAAGTCTTAGGTCACCTGATTAATAAAAGAAATGATACCAATGATGCCATTGTTCCAAGTTCTAAAAAAGTAGGCATTACTTCAATCTTTAATGGCTAATGGCTGTAAGGTGAATGCGTGTCGTAGCAGAAATGGCATTCTAAACAGAGTTGGAGACTGGGAAATTAGTTTATCAGTTATTAGAATTAGTCAGGCATTGACAAAAATTAATTTTACAAAGTACAAACAGGACGTAGTGTGAAAATAATGCTTGCAGTGGTGTGCTTCTGGGTCCAAACAGCGCTGTGTACCTGGTGCGTCATCTTGAGACACGGCAGCGATTCGCCATGAAGAAGATTAACAAACAAAACTTGATCCTGAGGAACCAAATCCAGCAGGCCTTTGTGGAGAGGGACATCCTTACCTTTGCAGAGAATCCTTTTGTCGTCTCCATGTTCTGTTCATTCGAAACTCGTCGACACTTGTGCATGGTCATGGAATATGTAGAGGGTGAGTATATATATATATATATATATATACTTAATTGTCCTCATTGGGATACAGGATGACTAAAGGTACAGTTCTCATAGTCCGCAGATCTGCACTCACAAAGACTGCATGATGACTGAGTTCTTGCTTCCATCTAAATTGAAAATAAAATGGCCCAGAACTAGAGGTGCCAATTCATGTCGGCAGCAAGGCTGAACAAATAATTATTTCTGCTGGCAGGTGGAGACTGTGCTGCACTGCTGAAGAATATTGGAGCTCTGCCTGTGGAAATGGCCCGCATGTACTTTGCAGAGACGGTCCTAGCACTGGAGTACTTACACAACTATGGCATCGTACACCGTGACCTCAAGCCCGACAAGTAAGATGGGGGACATTTAGTTTTCATCAAACCACTACAAAGTGATGATGCAAAAGTTTGCCCTTCTTTGCCAGTGGAGGATATACTGTAAGGATTATGCCGCTCATAATTAGCTCTGCTGTCTTTATCCTTAGCCTCTTGATCACCTCAATGGGACACATCAAGCTGACAGACTTTGGCCTGTCTAAGATGGGTCTGATGAGTCTGACCACAAACCTGTATGAAGAACACATAGAGAAGGATACTCGGGAGTTCCTGGATAAGCAGGTATCATGAACACCAGATGAAAATAGCTGACCTACATGTATATACTCAAAAAAGTCATATCAAGAGTTTTTCTGAAGAATCTTACACTGTATGTACACTCAGGAAAATACTTTATACTTAATTTTGACCTACGTACACTTCAGATTAAAATACGTGTTGAAGAGGCTGCACAATAAATAAAACTGGCCAATTCGGTTCAAAACAGGTATTGCAATTCAAATAAAAATAAATAAATATTGGAGAACTTTGCCCTCTTCTCCCCAGAAGTGAGTGCTTTGTGGGTTGCCAGACATTTTCCAAACAACAGAAACAACCCGCTGGTACACTTGTGTTTATACACATCCATACTAAAGCCTAACTGCTCCACCATCTGTATTATTTCATTCACATCAAATCTAGTGCGTTAATATCCACATATCAGCAACAGACGGGGATTGAAAGTAAAAAGTGTGTCTGCTCTGAGTAGCAGCAAAATGTTGCAATAATGAGGCAACAATATACTATGAGAGAGAGAGCTTTAGTTCATTTTGGATGAAGCACAATTTCTTACCTGTCATGGAGAAAATCATCCACTTCGGCATTTTTGTTCAAATTCCGATTTGCTTTCAGCCTTCTACATTTAGGTTTTCCTTTTTTTCTGTTGTTGACACATTTTTGAGAGGGATAGTGATGCCTTTTAGCTTCGATAAAGTTAGAACTCACTGAACCCATAGCTGAAGCTCGGTGTGTACGATTATCTCTGCTGACAACCCAGGTGCTGCAGGCTGCGTAACTGAGTGGGTGACGGTGGGTGGCCAGAGTTTCAAACATATTTGCTTTTCAAATCGACTTTTATTAAAGTGGACAGAGACTATGAAGAATGTTCCATGAGTTGATGCATATAGAGAAAAGAAATGCAATGAGAAAAAAAGGAACTACACAAAACAAAAAAGACACCTGTTTGTCCTCCCTTCTGCTCAGTACAGTGTATATGGTGCATATGGTTGCAATGAAAATTAAGAGAAAAATGTACATTTATTTGAAGAGTGAAATCTATGGGTTGTTTCTCAAGTAGTGTACACGGGGCTGCCAAACCCTGCTGAACTGTGACTCCCAGCCTCTCACAGTAAACCTTTTTTCCAGGTGGAGGGTGTCAGTAAGGTCTCTCAGCCACTGTTTAAAAGTAGGAATCTCCCTCTTCTTCAAGAATAACATTATATTTGACTGTAGTGGCTGCTTTTGTGTTCTGGTTAGTTAGAGTAAAGACTGAAAGACCCAGAACAATTAGAACAGTCATGTCATGTTTGAAGTGAATCTTTAAAATAACTGAAACCACTATGGTGGAGATTGCATTATCATAATTTGATTTTGGATAGTCTGTAGATAACACTGAAGGATTTCATGGAATACGCATCATCGTACTTGATGCTCTCTTCCTAAATCTTCTTGAGGGTCTGTATCCCAAGTTCATTTTCCATGCTGCTTTAATTGTAGCCATAGATGTAGGATTGAGGGATTGTAATGAACTGTGTAACAATGTGTCAGAAACCATATTCTGGAAAAGGCATCTGTTGTATCTAGGGCCGATGGGTTTGCCCATAATTTCAACATTGTTGCTTAATCTCTAAAGACATATTCTAGTCGTTTTATGACTTAATGCAAAATAATCTTGCATAGTGTCCCATTCAGCGCATACCACTGACCATCTGCACGTGATGGCAAATGTTAATCAGCGCTTTCATCTCCTCTTGGCTTCTGTGTAGTGATCACTTGGTTAGGAAGAAATGCACATTCTTTTTTGTAGCACGTAAGTATGTTCACATTTAGGATCAACTGTGTGATCTTGAAGTCGGCAAAGCAGTTAAAAGTGATGTAAATGAGGTGTAACAAAAAAAGGATATTAAAAGTGCACAAATCTAGAAGAGAGGGGGTGTGTGTGATTTTCAAGACTCTCATAACATCTAACAGACAAGCAGACAAACATCTGGTTTTCTCTCAGGTGTGTGGAACTCCAGAGTACATTGCCCCTGAGGTTATTCTTCGTCAAGGTTATGGTAAGCCAGTGGACTGGTGGGCCATGGGCATCATCCTGTATGAGTTCCTGGTGGGCTGCGTCCCTTTCTTTGGAGACACTCCAGAGGAGCTGTTTGGACAGGTCATCACAGGTGAGGGATCAGAGCTGTGAGTTGATTTTAGTGGATTTTTTTTTTTCTCTTTTTGCCTTCCCACTTCCCCTTCCAAAAAGTTGTGTCACGTTCTCCCCCTTCTCTCTGCTGTGTCCTGTAGATGACATAGTGTGGCCAGAAGGGGATGAGGCTCTGCCCGTTGATGCCCAGCACATGATCTCCTCCCTCCTGCAGAGGAATCCACTGGTTCGACTCGGCACAGGTGAGTCACAGGGTTTTCAATCTAACTTTTTTTTTTAACCATTTAGCATAATATATTATTGTTCAGCCAAGTTTTCCAACTGCTTTAAATTTAAGTGAAGATTTGAAAGCCTAATTATTGCTGCCATGTTCTTTGTTCTTCATCTAAACTATTTGTACCCGTTTTCTTATGTTAATAGTTGTTGAGAAGGTTGTCCAATTAATGGCACATATGATGTTGATGTCACTTTCTTTCTTCTACCTTCTAGGCGGTACTTTTGAAGTGAAGCAGCATGCATTCTTCACAGAGGTGGACTGGACCAGCCTGTTGAGACAGAAAGCAGAGTTCATTCCTCACCTAGAGTCAGAGGAAGACACCAGTTATTTTGACAGTAAGTTGACTTTGGATACCTTTCAGCTTAGCAAACTGTCAATTCAGAAAGGTAGTTATAAGTGCAATGTGCATTTTTAGACATGGATGTGTCATGTCAGACTGAGCGTTAAGACCAGGTTCTCATACAGTACACCGTGACTGCATTTGTCTGATAGTGTGTATCAGAGTGAGGTCAGCAGACAGCAGTGCAGAAAGAAAGATAATACCACTGCTCTCTGAATTTGTACCCATTTTCAAGCTATCTCATTACCTCTCCTCATCAGCCCGCTCTGAGCGCTACCATAATGTGCATTCATATGATGAAGATGACACCAATGATGATGAGCCTGTGGAGATCCATCGCTTCTCTTCATGCTCCCCTCGCTTCAGCAAGGTCAGACCTGACAGTTGCCTTACACTGGCCTCTCACCTCTTTCCATATATACACACACATACATATGAAGCCTTAAAATGGCTTTTGTTATTAATCAGCCCAGATAACAATACAATCAGTGCACAGGAAGTCTGACTAAGTCTGTATGTGGACCTGAAGGTGTACAGCAGCATGGAGCATCTGTCCCAACTGGAGCATAAACCTCATGGAGTGACTCTACGGGAGCACAAGGTCCCCAGGGAGGATCGGATAGCCAAAAGAGAAAGTCTGGGAAGTGTCACTCTCAGGGACAAGAGCTGGAGGACTGGATCACCTGAGATGTGAGTGCAAGAAAAGAAATGTTAAAAGAATGTCATCAACCCTATCTTCTCTGCAGCAGAGTAAATTCAGGAGAAGAGAAAAGTAGTGTTTAAATGATATACACTGTACCATAGTGCGGGTCATAGCCTCCTCATGGGCCTTGAAGATACTGCAGGTGGGTCATTAAACATAAATAAATTATATTCATTTTAATTTTCTGTTTGGTCAAGAAGCTTTACAAAACTGAAAAGTGTGTTTACGTTCAAAGTTCTGATCCTTTCATTTGTTTTCTGCGTGTTAAATTGATTATATTTTTTTTAGAAATAGTGGATCACACTATTAACACACTACTTACAGTCTACAGTGTGTATTATTTTGTGACTCTACTCTGGCTTTACAGTTTTTTCATTCATTCATTGTCTACTGCTTTTATCCTCCACATGAGGTTTGCGGGGGGGAGCCAATCCCAGCTGACAAAGAGTGAAAGGCGGGGTACAGGGCCAACACACAGAGACAAACAACCATTCGCTCTTATAGTGTCCAATTAACCTCTGCATGTTTTTGGATTGTGGGAGGAAACCAGAGGACCCAGAGAAAACCCACACACACATATACAGGGAGAGCATTCAAACTCCATGCAGAAAGGCCCTTGCACAGACCAAGTTCTTTATTCTGCAAGGCAACATTGCTAGCAACTACTCCGCCATGTGGCCCCAGCCGTATAGTTCTAACCTTTTTTATTTGTTTTTCCAGGAAGCGCCTGTCTTGCTCTGAGTCCTCCTTCACTGAGAGTGACTCCAGCCCACCATCAGGGGCTCGAAGACGCTTCTCTGCCCTCATGGATACACACCGCTTCGCCTCCCCTCTAGAAGTTGACTCTGAACTGCTCACATCCAGCAGGCAGCCTCCTGTGAAGGCAAGGGGAACTTCTCTGGAAGGAGCCATGGGAACAGTTTCCTCTCAGGGTGATCTGAGAGCATATCTTAAAGACAGCAATGGGCATGCAGCTGGAGGTAGGAAGGAATGAGATGCTACAACATCAATAATGAATCAAATATTTGGCCCTAAATGTTTTTGATCTTAACAGAAGATGAAAGGATACTTTAGAGTTTCGTGTCTTTCCTGTGTCACAGAGAAGATTTTGAGGCCTTCTGATGCTTTGTTGCCTCTACCAGGCAGTGCTACTGTTCTTGGGCTTCCAGAGGCACATGGGCCCCGTGGGGCCACCACTGACCTGGTGCTGCGGAGGGTTCGCCACCAGCAGCTCTCAGTTGAGGGAGAAAAACGTAATTCACGTCCAGGAACCAAAGTTATAAAATCTGCATCTGCCACTGCTCTGTCTGTCATCATTCCTGCAGGTAGAGCAACATATTGTACTGCATTAGCACAATGGATGATTATTGTTAGGATTATATCGATCCTAATAATTGATGCTACTTATTAATACTTGATGCTGATATGTGTAAAGATACATTTCTATAATTTGGTGCTTAGGAGGCCTGAATGCAGATGTATGGTGGAGAGCTGTGATATAGTACACTTGATGACAGCCGTGTGATATCAGCTTCAGAGTCATGTTACCTCATTTAGGCTGGCTGTTGCTTGACTCTCATCTCTGGGATTATGTAGCAGAAAATTTGTTATTTAAAGTGATGCTAATATCCTCTGGAGTAATAAGATACACATTTGTGTTTAGCCCTCCATCAGTGTCAGAGCCAGCAGGCAGCAGTGAAAATGTCAAAACATACTGAGTCAAGCACACTGAGCCAGCTCACATTTATAGACTGTTAAATGTGTTTGTGGGGACGCAGATATTACTAATTTACTTGCAACTCCATGATTACATGACAGAAATTTATCACAGCATTTATTTATCACAGCACAATGTCACAAATAATCACCTCACATCAACAGCTTTGTCATCATTAGGGGATGGCTTGGATGTGGAAAATGGCAGAAAACTGCAATATCATTTTCTGATTCATAACTGCTTGAAAGTGAAGTTGGAATTAATAGAACATAAATATTGATAGCGGTATTGTCCATTGTCCAGACAAACTGATATTTAATACTGGTTTTTGATATCCATTCCTCAGTAGCACATTGACTCCTTTAATGTAAATTAAACTCCCTCTATCCATGTCTCCACAGTGGAACAACACGGTGCTTCCCCTCTGGCTAGTCCCATGTCTCCTCGCTCCCTCTCATCCAACCCTTCCTCTCGTGATTCTTCGCCCAGCAGAGACTACTGTCCAGTCGTCAACATCCTACATTCTCCTATCACCATCCATCGCTCCGGGAAGAAGTATGGCTTCACTCTCCGAGCCATCCGAGTCTATATGGGAGACAGTGACGTTTACAGTGTGCATCACATGGTCTGGGTGAGAACGCACAGTTGTGTTTCTATTTAGGATGCTGATTAAAGAAATGTGGCAGCTATTAACACATCTATCAATACATTCAATAAAACAGGAAGCATAAGAAAAAAATAAATTTTGGTATATTAAAGCTTGACTACAGTAGTCTAATAAGTGAGATAAAGAGGACATTTTAAAGAAATTTATAGCTGTGGTACATGATAATACAAGGCTGCCCCTCCAGAGTTTTGTCTTAACTATTGTGATGTATAATGCAGTAGAGGAAGAGGGTAACAACTATCACCATAAAGAATGGAGATGCTAAATAATATGGAGCCCTGTAAACATTTAGTTTTACAAGATTTTACAATATACACTGCTCAAAAAAATAAAATAACACATCCTAGATCTGAATGAATGAAATATTCTTATTAAATACTTTGTTCTTTACATAGTTGAATGTGCACAACAGCATGTGAAATTGATTGTCAATCAGTGTTGCTTCCTAAGTGGACAGTTTGATTTCCCAGAAGTGTGATTGACTTGGAGTTACATTGTGTTGTTTAAGTGTTCCCTTTATATTTATGAGCAGTATATTTGTATAGAAATAAAAAGCCTGCAAATGCAACAATGCTGAATTGGTGTTGAGGGGGTGTCTTTTTTTTGTTAAAAAAGAATAGTAATCAATCTATCTAATATTAAAAAAGATCATTGTAATCAGTCTAAAATTCATCATGAATGTTAATCTTTTTTTTTTTTTTTAAACATGTAAACCACTGTTTACATGTGCATAACCAAACTTTACATCATGTCATTCAATTCAATTCAGTTTTATTTGTATAGCCCAACACACAATGACCAAGCACTAGGCATCAGTGGAGTGAAAAAAAAAACTCCCTTTTAACAGGAAGAAATCTCTGGCAGAACCAGACTCATCTTGTGTAAGAGGAAAGTGAGAGAGAAACAGAGATAGAAAGAGATTTTTTAACACATAGAAAACCAGCATTTCTTTCTTACTACAGTATATAGCTAAATCTGTTTCATGGAATAACTTCTTCTAATCACAGCATGTGGAGGAAGGTGGTCCTGCCCAGGAGGCTGGTCTAAGTGCTGGCGACCTCATCACTCATGTAAACGGGGAGTCAGTCCATGGTCTGGTTCATACAGAGGTGGTCGAGCTCATCCTGAAGGTGAGATCGATGTATTTATCCATCTATCTGTTCATATGCAGTATCTATCCTGTAGATAGGTTTATTTTTAAACATTAAACAATCCACTTAATTCATATAAAATATGTCCCCAAAGTTGTAATACGAATAAAATAACTTCATGTAATTCCACAGAGTGGAAACAAGGTGACAGTTACAACCACTCCGTTCGAGAACACCTCTATAAAAGTGGGTCCCGCCCGCAAGTCCAGCTATAAATCCAAGATGGCACGGCGCAGCAAGAGGGCAGGAGTTAAGGAAGGACAGGAGTGAGTTACTCCTGTAAACTGCAGTAAAAAAAAATGATGCATTCTGTTACAAGACAGTATGCACCTGTACGTTTTACAGTGCATTTATTCATCTCTGCATTTCATTTTGTTGTCCCACAGGAAGAAGCGCAGCTCCCTCTTTAGAAAAATCACCAAGCAGTCCAACTTGCTCCACACCAGCCGAAGTCTCTCCTCTTTAAACCGCTCACTGTCATCTGGAGACAGTCTCCCAGCCTCACCCACCCACAGCCTCTCTGCACGCTCGCCCACTCAGGGTTACCGCTCTACTCATGAATCCCCTTACCTGGGTCAGTACTACAAAAGGGCCAGAATATGTGTCAGTTCTTCACAGAGTCAATCAATCAGGACGATAAAGCTGCATTGTGTAACGTTTCAATACAATACAAACAAACATTTGTTAAGTTCAAACCACTGTCAAATGAGCTAACACAATTCTAATCAAGTCTATCAACGCCACACAAGTGTTTCTCGGTAGAGTTGTGTTTTGTTTTTGTGTCACAGAATGACGTCTATTACATCATGACGGAAGGGAGGCGGAAGCATAATAGTTGTGCTAGTAATGTGAGACGGCAGTGAACTTTAAGTTATGGAATTATACCCATTTCAGGCCAAGAGAACAGTTAGAAGGCGTAGTCTGCGGTTTGCAGTGTTTTGGCAACTAAAGTTACACACTGGAGCTTTTACAGCTTTGAAATCTGTGTGTATTCAATATTTAAACTTCTCTTTATTTTTATTTTTCCAAAAGGTTTTTAGCATACAAAAATAGATTTTCATAATTACACATGAGGCCCTTTTCCACTATTTCGTATAGTGAATATACAGTACATGTGGATATGCATAGAATAATGACCAAGAGTTGTAGTGCCTGTGTGCCAGAGATCAGTAATTGAGGAATTTTACCGACCTTCAGTTTCAGGAGAATTTGCACCTGTATAGTCTTTGGTGTGTGTTTTTCTTTTTTTTTTTTTGTGAACCTACACTCCAATCTGTCTTGCATTTTAGAGGAGTAACGATATACAGTTAGGGAGCTTACATTTTTATCATTTTCATCCTGGAGAGTTTATTCCAAATTTAATGTTTAGTTTTGTGAACGTTGCTCCAGTATCCATTTATTTAAGGGTCCTCCCATAATTCAACTTTTTAAAAAAAGTAACTGTGTGCTTAAGTACTTGGTTTAGTTGCTCTGCTACTGGTTTGGTGGTTTTTCAGTATGATTGATTTGTATTATTACATTTGCAAATTTTATTGTGACAAATATGATTTCAACTATTGGAAATGTTTAAAGTTTATTTTCGCTCACTTCCACAGGCACCTCCTCCCAGAGCAGCTCCCCTGCATCCAGCACCCCAAACTCCCCAGCAGCCTCTCACCACATGAGGCCCAGCTCGCTACATGGCCTGTCTCCTAAACTTCACCGCCAGTATCGTTCTGCACGCTGCAAATCTGCCGGCAACATCCCTCTGTCCCCTCTGGCTCACACTCCTTCCCCGACCACCTCCTCTCCTCCGCCTCTCAGTGGCCACACAGTAGGGAGTTCCAACACTACGCAGATCTTTCCTGCTAAGCTGCACTCTTCTCCACCTGTTGCCCGCCCTCGTCCCAAGAGTGCAGAGCCACCCAGGTCACCCCTGCTTCAGAGGGTGCAGTCGGCAGAGAAGCTAGGAGCACCGGTTCTGCCTTCCTCCTCTTCATCGTCCTCATCGCCGTCTCCCCTGACAGGTGGGGTGTCGTTACGCAAGCATAGCCTGGAGGTGACACATGGGGACTACAGGAGAGAGTCTTTTCACTGTGAGCACAGCCTACAGAGTCTGTTAGAGATAGAGGGAGAGAATGGACCTGCTCCCCCGTCTCCTTCATCATCATCCTCCCCCTCGCCTCCCATGGGAGGGGAGATTGGAGGCTTGAAGCCTGTGAGAAGGCTGGGGAGGCAGGAGTCACCACTTAGCCGTGACACACTGCTTACAGCAAAAGAGAAAGATACTCAAACCACAGCATCTGAGACCAGTGGGTCACATGCTGAGAGTGTAGCTACCAAAGCTATGTCCAAGACCAATGTTGTTGACATGAGTAAAATAATATCTACTGCTGAGGTTCAAAAGAACAGTGTCAGTGCAACTGCAGTGGAGACCAAGTCTAGTCCAGCATCGGTATCCATTACAGACACCAAGCCAGGCCATGGGGACAAAGCTATTAATGTAAGTGCTTCAACCACTGAGGCAACAGTCACCTTGACTAAACCTGGTGAGAAAATCTCAACTATAGGAGCATCAAAAACTGTTCAACAAAAAGAGAGAAAGCAGCAGAGCACACAGACAGAGAGTGAAGCTGCAGCTAAAGCTGGGGATAAAACTGAGGAGAAAGTGAAAGGTACTGCATGTGCTGAAAAGAGTAACATGCAGAGAGCCTCATCCTCAGAGCACACCAAAGCACGAAAGGGCCCCGAGGCAGGAGAGAAAGGAGGCATTGGTGGTAGTGATAAAACACCTGAGATGACCAAAATCAAAGGTCCAGCACCTCCAGTTCCCACCCAGGTTCAAACCCGCACTGCAGCTCATGTGCCAGCTACTGCGAGATCCAAAACAGAGAAGGTGTCAAGCAGTCACCGTGGACCCAAGGAGGAGAGGGTACATTTGGAAGCCCTGGAGGAGAATCCCATGTCACCCTCTTCTAATACAGTCTCACCCTGCTCAAGCAAGTCTCGGCCCATGTCTCCAGGGGACAAAGCAAGCTTCGTCACCCAGCTCACTAGTGTGGCCAAAACAGTGCTCGGGCCCATGAAAGGAGGGTCACAAGAGGGAACCAAAGTCAAAGACACCTCCAAGACAAGCGAGGAGAAGCGTGGAAACACTGGAAAAACAGAGGCGTCGTCTGGCGGTGGACGGCGTGGGCCTCAGACAGCAAACTCAGCCATCGCTGGCACAGTCCAGTCTGATAAAGGAACCAGTAGGAGTGCAAAGCATCATTCATGATATAAGAAGAGAAAAGGAGAGATTAATGCTTTTACTGTAGCATCATACTGACATATCATGACTCAACCTGACTTTGAATGAAAGGGAGATAGAAATGTCTGAAGAAGTAACAGCAAACAGATGACCTGTGAACGAAGATGCATCAGCTACTGTTGAAAAATGTGTGCACATGGTATTATAATGCAGGCCTGTGTATGTCCTGGATGTTCATCTCAATGTGTTGTGTCTACAGCTTTTGGGGGAAAAAAACAGGTATGTCTTAATGCATGTCTTACATTGTATGTGGAAATTGAAAACATATTTATGTGGAAAATTATAATGCGGACCTTACAGAAATCAACACTGTGAACAACATTTCAACTGACCCCAGCAGATAAACCGTTAACTACATGTGAAATGAGCAGGACTCTGTTAGAAGGGGCATTACACGTAGTTCAGTACAGCTCTAGTGCCATCCATCATTAAGTTTAGCTCTGTGTCCCTGAAGTTCAGTTACTAAAAGGGATGCGACGCAGGAAGATTGGCCTTGTATCATGGAGTGAAAAATAGAACAAACACAGGAAAATGGAACCAGATCCCAAAATTGTTTTAGTGGTGGAATCAGATGGTGAATTAGAAGTGGGAGGATGGATTCACTCGCACAGGGACACTATGCAATCTGCTAATTATGTCAGAGTCTTTTGGTGTCCCCAGTTACTAAGTTTACATTGTGTAATAGAAAAGAAGAGCAGACACGTAAGGACAGAGGTTTGCAATAAACCAAGCAAGCTCATTGTGTTTTCGAAGTCTCCGATGATCGTAGTGAAATGTGCAATTACTGTATACTGTTTTGTATATTATAGGCTATTACATGAATACAGTGTGCAGAGACTGATGAGTGTTGTAAAGAAGTAGCACTTAACAGAGGAGAAGATTAGAAAAGCTCTTTTATTTACTCTTTTCTATTTATGCAAAGGTGCAGTTTATTGTATATTTCTGAAGGGAAGGTTCCAGTGTTTTTATTTAGGAATAATGTGATATTTTGTTTTGTTTTTTATTTTACATTTACATTTTTAATAATATGCAATCCATCAGTGCCCAGTTCCATAAAACTGAGCATCCTGGTCAGTGATACATAGGGAGACCAGACGTAGCCAGGAGCATCGTTGTGCTCAGGTCTTGTTTGTTCTTGTGTGACAGAACACTAATCTTGACATTGTTGGAGACAAGGCTCAGAGCTGCTGTCTTAGACTGCCACCTTGTGGACAACATGGCATGACATCAGAGGCCCTCATGTACAGCAAAAGAAAGTCAGAATACATCTAACTCCTGCCTGTGGATCTTTCCATTTATGACATTGTGTGTCTGGTGCATTGCCATTTTGTTAATGAACACCTTCACTTTCAGATGAGTTCTGCATTCTGAGCTTAGACACTCTTTACACATTAAAGTACCAGTATAAGCAGACACTATCCACCATCCAAACACTATTGATTATATTATATATCAGTGATTTTGTGTGTAATGTGAAAGAGAATGCACTTTATTTTAGCGGATATTTTTATTTAATTCTCTTACATATTTTTTTTTTTTTTTTTTCTATTTGTTGTATTTATTACAACCTTTTTTATTAATTTAAATATGCTGTATGTCATCAGCTAGGGAATCTCTGTTTTATGACTGAAAGTAGTTATTTATGAATTTCAAATCTATTCAGAAACTTACCAAAAGTGTATGGCTGCCCCCTTTAGTGCCGGTGTGACTGTCGTTCCATAAATCTGAAGTTATACTGTTGTTGTCATGTCCATCTGTGTCCATGTGTTTGACTTTTTTTTTACAATAACAACTAACTCTGACTGTTGTTCTTCATTACATGTTTACATATTAGACAGCATTGTGAAAAACTAATGCAAAAAGCCTACAGTGCAGATATGTAATAAAATGCAGCGAAACTCCTTTGTTTGTCTCTGCTTTTTTTTTTTAACAACAGACCAGACTTCTACTGCTAACACTGATATAATTTTAACATTTTCATAGAGAAAACAAAACGATCCTAAAAGTAACTTCTTTTTAGACATCAAGATTTCACTGCAATTTTTTTTCCAGTCAGGACACAACAAACTGCAGCATTTTGATCAAAAATCATTCATTAAAAACCACCTATCAAATATGTTGCAAATTGATTTATATCAGATTATTAAATAATTGTTTGGCTCTTGGGTATTGTCAAAAAATCTGAAACTAAAAATCTATAACTGGGATTTCACTGTAAACCTTTACCCCATGAATATACCCAAGGGTACAGTGTGTAAAATCTAGTAAAATTTTTTGGTACATTTGTATGTTAGAGCTGAATATCCCTCTCCTCAATTTTTTACTTCCAAGTGTGTTGGAGAATCTATGTAGCCTTCAGTTTGCCTCAGAACTCAAAAGATGTTTAGTTTGTCCATTGTGGGTTACTGTAAAAACACGTTGGTTCAAAATGGCTGCAATTTCTGTAATTTAAAGAAAATAACAATTCATACATTCAGGTCATTATACAATTATCAGGGGGAAAAAAAGAATACATTTATCTTAAATTTCTGCACAACATATAATTGATGCTTTTGTACATGTTTAATTGTACACACTGGACCTTTAATTGGTCTTGCCTGCCAGAAGACCTGATAACACTGCATCCTCTACAAGTTTAAAATGACCTTAAGACCCACCTTTTAAGCTTATAGCATTTTCTTAATATGCTTTAGTCATTTTTTTTTACTATAAGCCACTTCATATCCTATTGTATTTCACAGCTAATTTTGTTGATGTGTGTGACTTTTAATCTGAGTCAAAATATAAATTAGAATTATTTATTATACTATATTATACCAGTAGTGAACACACACAGGCCAGTGGAGTTGCAGTGAGCAGCCTGTGCCTGTTGATGCAAATTTGTAGTAGTACAAATTTTGTTGGAGATTTATATTTATAACTATATACAATTTATATATGGTATATATGCACATATGCCTTTTAAAATGTAAAAAATATATATATTACTTAGAAAGGTTATTTACATTACCACTAAGCATTTTATATGTATGTTTTCAATTTTACTACATAAGTTGTTAATTTTTGTCTCTTTTTTAAAAAAACAAAAAAATAAATTATACCCTTTCAATTGGTAACAAGAGGTACAACATTATTTTATAAAAAGATACATCCCCACTCATATGTGCGCTTTTAGGCCATTAGCTCACTCTCATTGGTTCCTTGTTAACCAGTCACAGCACGGACGACACGTGACCGGTGTAAACAGGAAGTGAGAGAGAAATTAATTTCTATGTAGGTCACGCTGAAGCGCTTTTGATACTGACTAAAGAGAGACAGTCGAAGTTGCTGTCGTTTCCACACAGACCCTGAGTCTTAGAGAAGGAGGAACGATGATGGAAGCGGAGTTGAGGTAAAAACAACAACAATAATAATACAAAAATAAGGGCATATTGATACATTTAACAAACCTCTCAGTCTGAATTTAGTAATGTAGGTTACTCAAGTTAGTGAAAATATTTTTTAAAAGTATTATATACTTATTAAATACTATTAAATATTAATCTGTTTTTTATTGTGCTGTTTCTGTTTTATGAAGATGTCGCTGTCGCGTAATTACGTTGCTCACAAGTACATGACTGTGATAATGAGTTGGCAAATGTGTCATGTCAAAAGCATTATTCACAAGATGTTGAAAATTTGCAGTATTTGCATAAACACGGGTGTGTTTGTCGACCATTTTGTCGTAGTTGGTGAAACCAGTAGATTATTGTTTTCAAATTAACTTTAAATGATGACTTGTTTAATTATACAGTTATAAAAGTTTTACTGCGTGAGTTCAAAATAAAAGCATAGTTGATTACAGAGGAGCTACATACAGTAAATGTAATACTCATATTAAAAAATCTAATGATTCTATGTTCCAAAAATAAAAGCTAGCATTATCAAAAAGTCTAAAACTACTGATACAAATTTACATAGCAGAAATGAACTCCTTAATCTGACCCCCGTTAATTTCTCTTGCGACCCTTTGAAGGAACTGACTCCTCAGTTGGGACACACTGTAGCCTACTTTATTGTACTGTACACAAACCTGATGTGCACTTTACAACGAGCTTTTCTTCCTCCTCACACATAAACATGCATCACAAAATTCAAATTTTATTTATGAAAGGTAATTTGTGGTTTCATAGTTTTGCTCTGAAAGGTGTTTCATTTTTGAAATCTAGCTAAAGTTGTTGTTTTTTTTAAATCCACAACACAAAGCATTAATTTTTCCACTGGCAGAAGCTCCAATGGGATTCTCCTTGCAGGTCCACACTGCAAATGCATGGATGTGGAAAGTATTAACAATGTATGATGTCATATAGAATAGAATTTCACTCACAAAAGTTTTGTTTTGCAGAAAAAGCTGTATTTTGCTATATACTGTTCTTTTACTTACCTTTGCATAGTTATAATGGACTATGTTTACTTGCTTGGTTTGAGATCTGAAGGTCTGATGTGATGTGATGTGATGAAGAAGAAACTGAATGTGGGTGAGTATTGCTGGATACCTCCTGCAGCAGCAAAACTGATATGAGTGAAATTCCTTAAGTCACAGGGTGCAGTCATGTGATTTGAGTGTTAACTTACTGTCATGGAAAATTATTGACTTTGCTGTGCTTAACATTAACCCGTCACGTTCAGGCGCAGATCTGTTTTATTTCAAGAAAAAATGCTTAATTGTTGTCAGATGCCTGCATGAAAATCAGGCTGTTGTAGTTGTTTAATGGTGGATGTTGGTGTTTTGTGTTCTCACTGTGTCTGTGTAGGTTGTCATGGAGTTAAGGAGAAATTCTCCTCACTCAGTCTTGGTCTGGTCCTGCAGTTGTTATGAATCCCAGCATGTCCTCATCTCGCTGTGAGGGCCAGTCCCCTGCAAATGACCAAATGGACGACTGGCTCTTTCTGTCCTCTGACTCTGCCAGGCATGAGGTTGTAGAAATGAGCAGGGAAGACCAGGAGACAGAGGACAGAGGGAAGCTCAGATCTAAGTTGGTCTCAGCATGGAACAGTGTGAAATATGGTCAGTTTGTTATCCTTTGTGGTAGTGATAACAACTGTAGATGGTGCATTATGTTTTCTAGTTGTCTGTCTTTATGTCCATCTTTCCCACCCCCTGAGATCTCATGAACGCTGTAAGTATAAGCTTTCAGCTCAAAGAAGGAGAGAGTCACATGGCTGAAAACCTCCTTCTAACTAGTGGTTGGAGTTTTAAATACCAGACAAACTCACTATCAGAAAAAAAGTGCATTTGTACTTTTTTGTATTTGTGATGAGTTAAGTTTTTGAAAACAGCTCATTACTAAGTAGAGGTAACATCAGACATGAGCATCCCGACATCACCCAAGATTCAGAGCTGTCTATGACCTTGACTTATTTATTTGGAACTTGTATGGCACAAACTCTATGTCAAACTGATATGCTCCCGGCTTCACCAGTATCTAGTGTGAAACTAAAAGTGACTAATGTTACAATTTAACTTAGCTATATGAAGTTTTAAATCAGGGACAGATAGCCAAAAATTAGAAATTTCCTTCATACCTTTTCACCATAACTCAAGAACTGATGTGCTAATTAGGACCAAAAATAATTAAAATATCAAACTCTTTCAAAGTCACTTGTAACTTTTTTAATGTCAGTGTGTAGTAGAAGCAGATCTGCTTGTTTTGTCCTGTCACATGAGATTTAAGTGTTTCTTTTTTCAGCAGGCTGGACCTTGAAGCAAAAATCCAAATTCAGCAAGAGCTCTCCTGTGATCATGCTTGGAAAATCCTATGAGCTCAAGGATCACGGTGAGGCCTTGGACATTTGCCCTTCCAAAATAGCTAATTAATTCTTATTAAGATCAAAAATGTAACAATCAAGCTGTGTACTGTATCAGGTGAAAGAGAGCATTTCCATCGCACCTTTGTGTCCCTCCTGTGGTTGACGTATAGGCGGGGGTTCCCTCCTCTGGCCGGCTGCTCTCTGACAACTGACAGCGGCTGGGGTTGTGTTCTGCGTACGGGGCAGATGCTGCTGGCTCAAGGCCTCCTCTTACACTTAATGCCATCAGGTGATAACACACACCACCACACTGCAATGTAATCCACTAAAAAATCTTCCTATTCTATTAAGAAAATAACATTAATACGAACATTTACTGTTCATCAAACATACTGTTTTCTCACTTTGAGGTTGGACTTGGCCTGTAAGCCACCATGTATTCAAAGATGACATGGACTTAGAGAGCCGTCCTGCTGACTGTGGACAGAGTTTCCAGGAAGAGTCTAACAAAAGGGGTCGAAAACGGAGCTTGGGTTCCCTCCTGGACAGACCCACAGAGCCCACACACAGAAAGGTGGTATCGTGGTTTGCAGACCACCCATCAGCCCCTTTTGGAATACACCAGCTGGTGGAATTGGGCAAAAGCTCAGGGAAAAAAGCTGGGGACTGGTATGGTCCCTCCATGGTAGCACATATCCTCCAGTGAGACCTGAAGTAACACTCCAGCACGTTTGATTTAATCAACTTTTATCAAGATGTAACCATGAACACTAATTCTGTCTTCCAGGAAGGCTGTGGCAGCATTTGCAGACCTTCAAAATCTAGTTGTCTATGTGGCACAGGACTGCACCAGTGAGTGATGTATTTCATTGCTGTATTTGCTCTCTGTTCTGAAGGCATCACAAATGCAGCTGTGCTCCAGAAAACAGCTGTGCAAATATAGAATTGTGTCAGTCAAACATTCATCTGTGTTTTTGATCAAAAAAAAGTTGGGGGTGGGTGCACAAAATGAAAATAATTGCCACTGGCTCATCTTAATTAAACTGAGTACTACACAGTAAAAGATGCTGATGGGAGGGTTTTTAATTAAAATTAAATGATTAATATTATTTGTTTTTAGTTTGTAGTATTAATCTGCTTTGTTTTTGTTCTTATGAACATGTTTGTGTCTTTTTCTTTCTTCTTTTTCTGTCCAGTTTACAAAGAGAATGTAAAACGGTTGTGTGAGCGACCTCCCCCTCAGTCCTGGAAGTCCGTCATCATACTGGTTCCTGTGCGACTTGGAGGACAAGATCTGAATCCTGCCTACGTTAACTGTGTCCAAGTATTTAAAGAAAATCTGAACTAAAATTACATATCCCTCCTTAAAACTGTAATTAATATTACTTCACATATGACTTGGTTATCATAAGTAAGATTACAATGCTAAATGTACTTACTATAATTTTTTGTAAATGCGTTTTTTTTATAACTGAATCCACTTTATTGAAAGAAATCAAACTGTGAACTGTAAAAAATATCTCTCTCAACTTGTACTGTTTTCTGCGTATTCCTTCCAATGATGTCATCATGCAATGTTTTGTAAATGGTAACTCCTTATACCACTAGTTACTGGGTAAAGTATTAATATTACAGTAATGTATTACTGCCCGCCCCTGCCACTATGTGCACTGAACTGACAGTATTATAGCTTGACTGCCAAATGTCTTTGTGTTTCAACTGCAGTTTTTAAAAAACTCTGTTTCATGAATGAAGAACAACAAAGTAAATTTCTTTTTTTATAGAAACTTCTGATGTTAAAATGTTGCATCGGAATAATTGGGGGAAAACCGAAGCACTCTTTGTTCTTCATTGGCTTCCAAGGTACTGTATGTGCACACCAGTATAAGCCATAATATCATGCTTATCATGCTGTGCTGTCTGATGTCACACCTCACTCTTTTTTTTTTTGCTTTCTCTGGCCCTGCTGTGGGAAAGATAACAATTTGCTATACCTGGACCCTCATTACTGTCAGCCCACGGTGGATATAACAAAGAAGAACTTTCCCTTGGAGGTAAAAGGAAGTATCAAATCCTCTTCTTCTTTTTTGCTTTCAGTTTTATTGCTGTGACAGTTGTACTCACTTATGTAAACCTTTGGTCCTTACACTTATTTTCATGTATCCCTGCAGCCCTACACACAGTAATCCTTCCACAAACCCACCAGTCATTTACATCATACCACAGTATTAATAATGTAAAATTTGACTGTATCAGAGTAAAGTGTTATTGCTGACTCCTAAACTAAATTTTGATGTGAAATTTAATGGAGTTGCTCCAGACTGTATTTGTTCTCCCAGTAATCCTGCTTTGGAGATATGTAAACTTTCTAATAATATAAGTGTTACTGATGAAATGCTGAAGACTAAGACTGTATGGAGTGGACTAGAAAATAATGTCCCCATTGTGTCAGGCAGTGCTGGAGAGTCTGATTAGATGTGGGTAATGGTTATGGTACGGTTATTCAGCTGTTCAGTCAAAATCTAAACTGGCTTCACTCATAAAGATTGTCTTGAAAATAATATAGATGAAAATGTAAACTAAATAGTTAAAAAAAAAACATTTCAGTCAGTAATTTAAATAAGATTTGGCCATATACATAAAGATATGTCCGTGGAGTATGCTAATTTCCGTGAAATACAAGGATCTGTGCAGTACAGAAAACTGCACCATGTGGTTATGTGACATGCTGTCAGCTAGATACCTATGATGTTAATGTTTTTATTTATTTCTAATTATATCTAATTCTAATAATTACTTACTTGTGATGTAGCTGTGCAGCACCACTGAGCCAAAAAAAGTCCCCATCCAAACTATACAGTAAATATTACCGTGTCAAAAAAATCTGCTTAGAAGGTATAGCATATATTCTCTGACTTTAATGAGACTTTCTTTTTTCTTTTTCTTTTTCTTTTTTACTTCCACTCCACTTGCAGTCCTTTCACTGTAAATATCCCAGGAAAATGGCAGTGTCACGCATGGACCCCAGCTGCACCATAGGTTTCTATGCTAATGGTCAAAAGGACTTCGAATCATTGTGCACAGCTGTTAGTGAGGTGGGTGCCTGTGGTGTGTGACTCTCTTCGTTGAACCTTTGGCTTATTGAAAGCCAATGTGTACATTTTGGAAGTTTTTGTAGTTGAAACATAATTAATTTGAAGGACTTGATCTGGAGTCTGCCTCTTTGCCTTTCAGGCTCTCTCCACATCTGCAGAGACATACCCCATGTTTATATTTGCAGAGGGACACAGTCAGGAAGAGGAGCAAAGTAATACACCCACAAACATCACCTATGTCCAGAGGAAAACCAAATGCAAGAGAGTCAACACTAGCAACAGCATGGATGAGTTTGTTCTATTATGAACAGAAGAAGATAAACTCTGCCCTGAGGGGCGTTCAATCCTCAGTGATCACACACAAATGTGGTGGTTCGACTGTGGCAACTACTGAGCAAAAAAAACAAGATCCCTGAAAGGATCAAGTAGACATGTATCATTAATCATGTTTTGTGTCCATTTGTATGATTATTTATTGCTTTAAGATTTACATTTATATTATTCATCTGAAGAACTCTGAAAGATGAAGGATGGTTTCGAAACCTATTTTTATCCATAAAATACATGAAATTGTGTTCTTTTCCCAGCCCATTCAGTGAAATAAAAATATAATAATTATTATTAAATTGAAAGCGACTGTCTCCAGGAACATGGTGAGTGAGACAAACAGCCTCTTACTGTTTCATGACAGGATGTGCTGCATTTAAATAGATCAGAACATTAGCAACATGTGATAAGCATGAATAAAAATGTTTTTGTTTTGTTTTGTTTTTTTCTGGAGAGAGTCTTATATTGTAAATGAATAAAAGCACAAAATGTACTAGGAAAAATTCTTGACTACGGCTGTTGGATAGTATGTACTGTAAACATCACGGGCAAGTTAATTCTCAGAAACACATTACTTCATGTAACAATTTATTAGTCAAAAATATTAGTAACTGTTTTCCAAATCTTTTAAAGTAAACAAAAAATGTATTATGAAACTGTAAAATGTATTTAATTAATTGTTTACTGAACTACCTCAATTTAAAGGAAATCAAATTGGTGATTGGTTGGATTATATACAGTGTCAGTTTAGTTCGATTAGTAATAAAAGAAGAAAGACAAAAAAGACAGGAGTCGAATACTTTGTGCTTTATATAGGAACACAAACACCACACGTTAACAATAATTACAGGTAACACCAACACATTGGGCTCTTCTTGAACCGGTTTTTGACATTTAGCTTCGGTCTTTTATCGTGTAAAAGCGCGTATTTTAATGATACAGTCAACAACGTGTCCTTTTCGCCGTCCTTTACTCGATGAAAGTCCCATCCCCCACGCCGGCTTCTCCCTCTTTCATTCCTGCCAGAGCTTGCGGGAAGTGAATGAGACAAGAATAGAGGGCGCTGTTGAGTCGTACAAGCCGGTCCCTGCGATACAATCTGCCGAGAGGAGGAGGGGGTGAAGGAAAAAAACCAACTGGGTAGGTCGGTCTTTGTTTCTGGCTAGGAGGAAAAGCAAGAGACGTTGAAACCGGTGAGGAATCAAACATCACCTTACACCACTTGTGTAAGTAAAGTGTGACTTTGTGAATGGATGACGCGACATTTTCCTTTGTTTTTCCTCTGCCGCGAGAGAAGAAATGTGTTTTTACGTTAAGCTTTTTGTTTGAGAAAAAGATGAACCCGACATTACGGTACTGCTGCTGTGGCGCGACACTGTGCAATGAATGAAATTTGTTTTTGGAAATGTAGTCAGAGCGGAGCGCTGAGCCAAGGGTACGGGAGGCGCGTTGGATCAATCATCTCCAGCGATGAAGGGATGCTCTCTCCGCTCACATGTCGCCGTTTCTGCGCCAACATCTCCGCAAACAACACAATTTTCTACAGAACCGGCCTGGGAGAGCATGGCCGTTTAGGCTAACCCGTTAGCATGCTAGCTACAGTCAGCAGCCAGCTTATAGAGTTGCAAGGTTTAACCTAGCTTGCGAGTGGATTGTTACAGCTGACTTAGTTATTCTTTTTATCTTTACCTTTTAAATTAAGACTGATTTTAAGTCTCAGTCAGTTGTGAAGTAAAAACCACCAAAGCCGCATTACTGTTTGAGGAACGAGAGGTTGAAACGTTGGGTTTAAATTGACGTAATGTAGCGTCAAATATAGAACCCGGCTAGGCCTGGCTAACGGTAGCAAAGCTAATAATGCTAATAATAGTTAACTCCCTAGTTATTTCCCTCTAAATTAACACAATGTAACAAGTGGGCGAAAGAGGTTTTTACCTTGTTCAGCTGCCCGCTTAACATTACACGCGCACACATACACGTTTGTTCCTGTATCGGCATAGTTTGTTTACTGTACAGTGCAGCTCCATTTTCAATGGGTTTTTGTCCACATATTTGTAACCAGTTAAGTGACTGTTCTGACTGTTTACAATCAGTGATTCCGTTACTTCGCCTTACCACCTGGCTTTTTTTCATGCTTGATCAGTGTTGGGATCAGTCTTCCTCCGTTAAGTGACCTAAGTAATTTAAATATGTTGGGATATTGTAGTTTTGGTTAAGATGAATAACAAATCGGAACACATCATATTAGATTGTGGGAAGTTAAAACAAAATTTCAATAATTAAAACAAAGAATCCTTAAATTAGAGGATGGTAAGTTTGTTGCTGCCATAGTCATAAATGTTGTGTTCAGCAGATCACATCCATTCTTATCTGGTGAATGTTAAATTAATGCTAAAGTAAACCTGTCATTTTGTTTTAGGACTGTCACCTTTTTTGTAAATAATATTGATGAGGATGATTTCCATTATTTTTTTGCTTTGGATAGTATCTGCTATTGTTTAAACAAGTCACCACACTTAATCTCGATAACATATTCATTATAAAACATGGATTATGTCTGTGTTGCATATATTATTTCAAGACTTGGACCTGCACTACCCCTGTTGTGTCAGGTTTATTCTTATGTATATATTCAATTCCTACAGTTCTGTTACATAGCACATCTCGCGTATATATCATCATCACACCCTAAAATTGTTTTCATCTCACTTCTCAGTGGTCCTTGCTGCTGCCACACATTCCCAGTTTCCCCCGAGAGATGTCCACTCCTGACCCCCCGATGGGAGGGACACCTCGGCCTGGACCTTCCCCAGGCCCAGGGCCATCTCCAGGAGGCATTATGGGACCAAGCCCAGGACCCTCACCAGGCTCAGCCCACAGTATGATGGGGCCCAGCCCAGGACCTCCTGGATCTGGACACCCTCACCCTCCACAGGGACCCTCAGGATATCCACAGGACAACATGCACCAGATGCACAAAGTACTGAATACTTGAGATTATAACATCATCTGAGCAGTTTTGTAAATATTTTGAAATTCTTTTCACATTGTCTGAATTTAAATATGATCCTCATCTTTTGCAGTTTTTGCACTCTATGTAGTAAAATACATTTGTAGGTTTAAATTCACTTGTTAAAAAACATGAACCGACTTTGATTAGGATTATTCTCTCTCTTTTTCAGCCCATGGAAGCCATGCATGAGAAGGGAATGCCTGATGACCCTCGCTATGGACAGATGAAGGCCATGGGCATGAGACCAGGGGGACACAGTGGTATGGGACCTCCTCCAAGCCCCATGGACCAACATTCCCAAGGTAGCATATCCAAATATTTAATGTTATACTGCCTGCATTGTTAGTTCTCACCCGAAAGAAGAATTAAGAAAACTACTTGTGTTTATATTTTTTTGGAAAGATGAGATAATTCACTCACGTGTCAAATCATAGTGCTTGATGAGAGACTGAAATTGTAGACGTCCTTTTTGTCCCAGAAAAGCACCAAGCAGGATGGACTGAGGGCGCTGTTGCATAGACATAGTGTGTGAGCAGTAATCTCCCATCTAGCCGGTTCCTCTTGTTTTGCTGCTCAAATGCATGAGCAAACAGCAGTGGGCAGGGCAGAGCTTAGGGGTTTTCCCTTCCAGACAAGAAGCTACTTTAACACAATCTACACAGTCGGTAAGCATCAGATATTAAGAGAGAGACACTCATATGATATTACTTAAATGTTATTAAACAGTTTTATTGTAGCTTATAGTCTTTTTTTTCAAGCTTTGGTTGTCATTTATACACATAAGTGAGTAATTGCTTCATTGAATAAAGAGTGTCTGACTCTGCTACCCTAGGTGGCAATATGACCCCTTCATGCATTTTGTGGTTGGCATATTTTGTCTCAGACCAAAACAACTGAAGCTTGCAGCTAGTTGGTTGCTTCTGTACCTTCCATTATCTCCAAAACATTTAGGTATATCAATTAACTGCTTATATTTGGTCTCATCATCAGTCCAAAATAAGCAACAGTCCGAATTTTGCTGGATGTTTTTCTCGGCACTGTGTATTTCTCTCTTCATCATCCATACCTGTTTGGGTCCAGTTAAATGTATACATGTAATAGTAAATCAACTCCCATTATTATATGGGTGGGTTAGTTTGTTTTGAGAAATTTGATTTAGTACAAGTTCAGTCAGACTGACATGTTAACTTGCAGTTTTAGTCAGACTAACAGAGTAATTGCTCTATTAATTTTAAGAATGTGAGGAAATTCACAATTGTTATTGCTCAGTATTTGGTGTGTCCATCATCGGCATCTGTTCTGTGCTCGCCAGGTTACCCCTCACCATTGGGTGGGTCAGAGCATGCACCTAGCCCTGTCCCAGCCAATGGCCCTCCCTCTGGCCCCATGATGCCCGGGGGTCCGCCTGGTCCCGTGGCAGGACCTATGGAGGGCAGCGGTGACCCTAGTCAGGGAATGGGTCAACCTAACCGCGGCGGTCCCCAGGGTCCAGGTGGACCTGGAGGTGGACCTGGTGGTGCAGGTGGACCCACTCCTTTCAACCAGAACCAGTTGCACCAACTCAGGGCCCAGATAATGGCTTACAAAATGCTGGCACGCAGTCAGCCACTACCAGAGCACCTGCAGATGGCTGTGCAAGGGAAGAGGCCCATGCCAGGGATGCAGCAACAGCCGATGCCTAACATGCCACCTTCTGCAGGACCTGGAGGTGGGCCTGGGCCTGGGCCCGGGCCCGGACCAGGACCAGCTCAAGCCAACTACAACAGACCACATGGTGAGCCAAAAAAAGACTTCTGGAAGCCTTTTTAGTGTATGAAGGGCTGCCAGCAGTGGTGCTAGAAGCCTAATTGTATTGGTTCAGATTATTATTATTATTGTTGTTGTTATTTTAAAACATATTGTGATTGTATCACTTAAGTTTAAAGGACATAAAACATTAAAGGACAGAGAGTGGGAGTCTTATCATATTTAGGTCATATTACTTCTCTTCCATTAAAAAGCTGTCATATAGGAATGTCGATTACATCTCACACAAGGGCAAGACTTGGAGCCTCCTCATACCTGTGTACTCTTGTTTTTAATTATCATTTTGATCAAACTTGTACCCAAGCTAATTTATAACATAAGATTAAAACAAAGAAAGCAGGATATTTTATAACTCAACATTGACCCCTGGTGGTTGAAATATTGTTTGTTGCCCAGAAATTCACCAGTTATGTTAAAATGTATACTCTTTTTAATATTGCTGTTAGTCCTTTAAATTGCCTTCCCTTGCCCTGTATTTGCATGTGCCGATGATCTTTAGCAAGAATCAGTCCTGCATGTCTGTCTGGAGGTTACTGAACTCACATCTGCTGTTGTGGTCTTCTTTACCTGCAGCAGTCAAGTGCTGGAAAGGGTTGCACACATTAGTGCTGATGCTTGTGCCGCCTCTAATTTAACAGTAGGGCTGCAACTAACAGTTATTTTCATAATTGAGTCATCTGTCTATTTTCACGATTAATCAAGTTACTTGTTTGGTCAGTAAAATACATATATAAAAAAATGTTGATCAGTGTTTCTCAATACTGCAAATGATTGTGTTCTCAAGTAAATATTCCGTTTTAATGATTTCCTTGTTATATGGATCAAAATCAGAAAGCTTGTTTTGATAATTGAAAAAACATTCAAACCAGTTATTCCGTTATCAAAATAGTTGACGATTAATTTAGTAATCTATGAATCGAATAATTGTTGCAGCCCTACACAGCAGCACTTATTTCTGTTGTCATTACATATATTAGTGTGTCATTGATCCAAATAAATATCTGATGTATCTGCATATCTTTCGTACCATCACAATCTTTTGGCACTTGTTCTCAAAAAGCAATTTTTGACATGTTGCAGTTTGCGACATTGAATTTTTAAAGTCTTATTCTCCACAGTGTATGTTCAGTGAAAGTGTTCTAAAAAGAAGGAGGCATTGAATCTTTCCATCTGTAATGATGTTTCACAGATTCACACATCAATCAAATTTGAATATCTTTACTTCTGTACTTCTTAAATACTTTCCTGTTTAAACAGCAAAAAAGTATGCATGCTTTTAACTTGATTAACATGGATTAGTAAATCACAGACCATCACTTGACAGCCATTATCTTCTTTATTATTATTCTATTTTTATCTTCTGGCTTCTTCCTTTAGGGTCGCCACAGTGTAGCGATCTGCATATTTGTTTTGGCAGAACTGTAGGAACTGAATATATACTTAGAGGTTTTACGCCAGATGCCCTTCATGACACAACCCTTTCCCCATTTATCCAGGCTTGGGACCAGTACTAGGAGTTCACTAATGTTGTATTGTTACATACTATAATGTATACATTTGTTATATTATTGTTTCAGGCATGGTAGGCCCCAACATGGCACCTCCTGGACCTGCGGGCGTTCCCCCTGGTATGCAAGGCCAGCCCAACAATGGACCTCC
The DNA here is from genome assembly GCA_016785285.1 of Brachirus orientalis. Classification (NCBI taxonomy): domain Eukaryota; kingdom Metazoa; phylum Chordata; class Actinopteri; order Pleuronectiformes; family Soleidae; genus Brachirus; species Brachirus orientalis. The sequence continues at coordinate 997,310 of JAFBJR010000367.1, forward strand.
TAAATCATGGCCTGAAGGTAAACTTGATCTTGAGGCCCAATTCAATCAAAGCTCTGCGTTTTCTTGTGCAGCGTAACTTATCTCTTCTTACTCATGTTGGTTAGGACCAATGGTGAATGCTGCTGCTCCATCAAACCCACCTCAGAAGCTGATTCCACCTCAACCCACTGGTAGACCCTCTCCTGCTCCACCCTCTGTGCCTCCTGCTGCCTCCCCAGTTATGCCCCCTCAGACACAATCCCCAGGCCAGCCTGCCCAGCCTCCTCCTATGATGCTCCACCAGAAGCAGAACCGCATAACCCCCATTCAAAAACCCCGTGGGCTGGACCCAGTGGAGATCCTTCAGGAGAGGGAATATAGGTAAGAGAGAGTGCTGGATGTAGTGGAAAAACACACTTGAACAGTGTGGAATCATCTTCTGGTAGCACTACAAAGCAAAGTTCAGATTCAACAGATTGAACTGAAACTTTTTTATGTCTTGAAATCCTGAAATTTAATATTAATCTGGTTTGTACAAGCCCCTCAGTGCACTCATATAGGACATGAGTTTGGAAATAGTGTAGGTATATGCCGAGTATACTAAAATGTAAAAATAAGCTGTGTGGTTTGTTTGTGTTTGTTTGACAGCCTGCTGCATAACATGATGCCGGTAAATAATCTGGATAAATAAAGCATACCAAAAAAAAGAAAATTTAACATTTGAAAACTAAAGTCTGAATCTGTATCCCTTTGAAAAATAAAATGTCCTTGTTATTTTGTTATCCACACAATAAAATTATGAGTGAAAAATTAAGTTAGCAATTGGCGCATCAATGTTCAACCAAGGGAATAAAATAATACTTTGAATTTACCATTGTATCTGTACCTTTTTTTTTTTTTTAAAGGCTACAGGCCCGCATTGCTCATCGTATCCAGGAGCTTGAGAACCTGCCTGGCTCTTTAGCTGGTGACCTGCGCACTAAGGCCAACATTGAGCTCAAGGCCCTGAGGCTGCTTAACTTCCAGAGACAGGTGAAAACACAAGAAAAAAAAAAGTGGTCCAGCTTACCTGATCACTTAATTAAGTACAGAATATTACTATTTAATAAGGCTCTCATTGTTTTCATAATTAAATGTAACATATTTTGTGCCTATAGTTGCGCCAGGAGGTGGTGGTTTGCATGCGGCGTGACACCGCTTTGGAAACTGCCCTTAACGCGAAGGCCTACAAACGCAGCAAACGTCAGTCTCTACGTGAGGCCCGCATCACAGAGAAGCTTGAGAAACAACAGAAGATTGAACAGGAAAGGAAACGTCGTCAGAAACACCAGGTACACATTAGCCAAACTGGTTATTTTGGTCCGTTCCTTAAGTGTGTTTAAGAAAACCAATGTCTTGTTATTGTTGTGGCCTATTGGTCTGATCGAGGAAAAAAATTAACCAGACACACCTAATGAAGATTTATTTATTAACAGAAAAGACCACAAGTTTAAAAGCGAGCAAAAATAGCTTCACTTCATTTTGCATTTTTTTCTGAATTAAATAACAGTGGTGTATATATGTGTTCTTCTGACAGGAGTACCTCAACAGCATCCTGCAGCATGCCAAGGACTTTAAGGAGTACCATCGCTCCATCACAGCAAAGATCCAGAAGGCCACCAAGGCTGTCGCCACCTATCACGCCAACACCGAGCGCGAACAGAAGAAAGAGAATGAGCGCATTGAAAAAGAGAGGATGCGGAGGCTTATGGTGCGAGTCAAATCTATAAACAACTAAATAAAACATCAAATAGTTACAGAAATAAATGCAAGATCTGTAACAATTGTTTACTGTCAGTGTTTATCTAGCACAAGCAACTGACCCCTCTGTGAATCTTTTACCAGGCTGAAGATGAAGAAGGTTATCGTAAACTTATTGACCAGAAGAAAGACAAGCGTCTGGCCTACTTGCTGCAGCAGACAGACGAATACGTGGCCAATCTCACTGAGCTGGTGCGTGCCCATAAAGCCGTACAAGCTCTCAAAGAGAAGAAAAAGAAGAAGAAAAAGAAGGTAAGTTCTTTAGTGAGCATTCATAGTGTGTCTTTACATTTTAATTGCATATTTTTGCAAAAATGTCTAAATTTTTGTGTGGTTTCAGAAGCCAGAGACTCCAGAAGATGGTGCTCCTACTCTGGGACCGGATGGAGAGGTGAGTTCAAATTAATTTTAAAAAACTCTTTACTCCAACTCCAATTTTTTTTGCCTAAATTGAGAACCTTAAATTAAATGCATAATATTCCAACAACCATTTTTAATTGCTTTTAATAGGCAACAACAATTTATACCAGATGAATTAGATCTGTGTGAACTGCCTTCACAGATCAAAGACAGACTTGATTTCTATCACAGTTGCTGTGGTGACCCAAACACAGATCAAAGGCAGGTCTTGCCAGTGTCTTTCATGGCTTTTATGCGACTCAATTCACTATCTCCTGTTTAATTTTCGGGGGCCACCTCTTACTCAACATCTGTGTTGAGCACACTGCTTTCTTCGCAATACACATTTTGAACATCATTATGTTAGAAATAAAGATGTGGCAGGATGCTACATAAGCAAATAGTGGACACATCATGAATCTAGCTGCGATTTTGTGCCCAAACCTATTGTGGGCACTGAGTAAGGACTTCTCTCCACATGTATTAGTAAATAACACCCAATGTTTTCCTCTCTCTTCCCAGCCCTTAGATGAGACCAGTCAAATGAGTGACCTACCAGTGAAGGTCATTCATGTGGACAGTGGAAAGATCTTGACTGGGGTTGATGCACCTAAGGCTGGTCAGCTAGAGGCCTGGCTTGAAATGAACCCAGGGTACGTGTCACACTTGGTTTCACAGCTTTTATAAAACGGATGATCACATTGTTTGATCTCATGCACCTTTGATTTAATACTGTTACACCTTTGATGTGACAAGAAATTCTATTTAGATTATAACTATGCTTAAATTAAATGCTCTAAAATAACATAGTGGCAGCTCAGACTCTATGTAAAATGGAATTCTCATTGCACAATGAACTGATGTTTTGATGCCTATTGGACACTACCAGCTGTCAGTCACAAAGGTGTCCACTGGTATGCAATCATTTATCATCTGTTTCTCTCAAATTGCCTGTTATATTGAAGAAAATCTAAAACTAGTTATTGAGATCAGTGAGACATTATAAATCAAGTGGGAAAAGGCTCAATTTCCCATAGACATATTCAAACAAAGTTCTTTTTGCAAAGAGTAGTTGCCCTGCCATGCTACTGCCTGGGTTTCACTTTTCAAAACATCCCGTTTTTTGTATTGTGTGAGGCTGCAGCTTTGTAGCACATGAACATCAATGCCACATTGTACTGTGTAACTGCTGTCCTTCAGCAGAACAGTAGAGACAAAAACCATCTCATCTCTGATTGCGTCTGACTTTTCAAAGAACACTTTGTTCCTCCACAGATATGAAGTAGCGCCACGTTCAGATAGTGAAGACAGTGGCTCAGAAGAGGAAGAAGAGGAGGTAACTAACACGTTGAACTCTTTATCAAAGCAAAACCTTTCACTTGCAATTTTGCTGCTGACATTTTTCTCACTTTTTTCCTTTTGTTGTATTTTTTTCTTTTCCTCAGGAGGATGAAGAAGAGCAGCCTCAGTCCACTGCAGCTCCAGCAGAGGAGAAGAAGAAGATTCCAGACCCTGACAGTGAAGATGTATCTGAAGTGGATGTCCAGCACATCATCGAGTAAGATGGAACGACTAGGATTTCAGTGTTATTACTCCATGTTCTAGTGACTACTTTGTTGGCAGTATACTAGTCTGTATTTGCTCATTCACTAGCCACAAAGCCTGTATTTGTGTAGAACCAAAGCATACAAAGATGCAGTTACCTTCCTATCATGTTCTCTCCATCTGTTTCTCTTAACTAAATTTATATGCTGCTCTTCACCAACATAAAATGTGACATCTCACTGCATTTCCTCTTTCACCCTCCAGACATGCTAAGCAGGACGTAGATGATGAGTACGGTAGTGCAAGTTTCAACAGAGGCCTGCAGTCTTACTACGCTGTAGCTCATGCTGTCACTGAGAAAGTGGATAAGCAGTCCTCACTGATGGTCAATGGCCAGCTCAAGCAATACCAGGTAGAGGATAATATCTTTGTTAAAGAGGAGACTGGAGTCTGAGTGTCTTGTTCTCATTAGTAGAAAAATCTTACTTGTTTAATTGTACAGATCAAAGGTCTGGAGTGGCTGGTGTCCCTTTACAACAACAACTTGAATGGCATCCTGGCTGATGAGATGGGTCTTGGAAAAACGATCCAGACTATTGCCCTCATCACTTACCTCATGGAGTACAAGCGCATCAATGGACCCTTCCTCATCATTGTACCTCTCTCGTAAGTCTTAACACCCTGTGGGCCCACAGTGTGTAAACACTAACTTGAAAATCTAGTTCATTACTTTAAAATACAAACAAATGTTTGTTCTATTCAAACCATTGACAAATGAGTTAATGCAATGCAGATTAAGTTTTAACTTTTTTCCCCAGAACTCTATCAAACTGGGTTTATGAGTTTGACAAGTGGGCGCCGTCTGTCGTCAAGGTTTCCTACAAGGTCAGTGGCACCGACTTGGATGTTCTGTCCCTTTGTGTCATAATAAAAAAATATTGCTTGGAATACAAATATCAGGTGTAAGAGAGTTCTCTTTTCACTTTTAGGGGTCTCCAGCTGCTCGGCGTTCATTTGTTCCAATCTTGCGCAGTGGCAAGTTTAATGTGCTGCTGACCACATATGAGTACATTATCAAAGATAAACAGGTGCTAGCAAAGGTAAGGAAGTTTCCTTTAGATGTAGCTTTGAGGTCCTGCATTATTCTCAGTCATGTGACATTCCTCTTTCCAACTCCTAAATGCTACTGTGTCTCCTCCTAAAGCTGCGTTGGAAGTACATGATAGTGGATGAGGGCCATCGCATGAAGAACCACCACTGCAAGCTGACTCAGGTGTTGAACACGCACTACTTGGCCCCTCGGCGTCTACTTCTTACAGGTACTCCACTGCAGAACAAGCTACCTGAGCTCTGGGCCCTGCTTAACTTCCTCCTGCCCACCATCTTCAAGAGCTGCAGCACATTTGAACAGTGGTTTAACGCCCCCTTTGCAATGACTGGAGAGAAGGTAATAATCATATAGTACCAAATAATGATTAAATTAACCTCCACATAACATGACTACCTTAAAATGTTTTCTCAATGTATCTTCCTCAACCGTTTGTTCTTTCTTTATCATTTTTCTGCTACATCTTACATCAAGGTTGACCTAAATGAAGAAGAGACCATTCTGATTATTCGTCGTTTACACAAAGTTCTCCGACCTTTCTTGCTGCGTCGACTCAAGAAAGAAGTGGAGGCTCAGCTGCCTGAAAAGGTCAGGTTGCGTTCAGATTTGTTTTGCTTGCTAATTTGGCACTTTCTTTCAGATTCTGATTTTTACAGTCTTATTAATAAAAAGTCTTGGATATTACAATAATTTTCACACAATGGGTCTTTCAGTGGTTGGGTCAGTTAGTTCAGATGTATAATTACTTTTCTGCTACTTCTGTCTCTGATATTTAGACAAAGTTAGTATTAAAGGTAAACTGTTCAATTCATTCATATTATATTACTTTAAATTACATTAAGTAGCTGCCTCCTATTACCTAAAGCTAATTATTCTTAGTTTTTTTTTTTAAGTACTATTTTTTTTATACTTCATGTTTTCATAACTAATAAGCTTTACTATTTTAGCCGTCACATTTAGCTTCTCTGCTATTTGCCATTTCATTTAGCCATCACATTTAGGTTCTCTGCTTCAGTCAAACCCTGAAAAGTTTTTAAAGCAATTTGTAGTTTTTAGGAATGATAATAATTTAAACTCTCTAAAGCAGCTGATATAATGCGGGGGGTCCTAAATCTTTCCTGTCTTTTTTTTGTGTTTAGGTGGAGTATGTGATAAAGTGCGACATGTCAGCCCTTCAGAGGGTTTTGTACAGACACATGCAGGCCAAGGGTGTGCTGCTCACAGATGGGTCAGAAAAAGACAAGAAGGTAAGATCATGTCTTTTAATCTGTAACATTTTATTTTCAACACACTTGGTTATTTTAAAGCCCAGAAAGAAATAATTGGATAAATAAACTAACTGGTGTATTTTTCTCCCTTTTCCCCCCCCCCCCCCCCCCCCCCAGGGTAAAGGAGGTACAAAGACCTTGATGAACACTATCATGCAACTGAGAAAGATTTGCAATCATCCCTACATGTTCCAGCACATTGAGGTACCAGAAGACACTTCAGTTTATCCAGGCTGTTAAAAAATTTTTTGTATGCTCATTTAGTATGACTGTACTCAGTATACTGAATAAGAAAAAAAAATGTTATGAATTAATTTATAACAAAACTAATTAACTTGTTGGTTTGTCTTTTTGTTTCACAGGAGTCTTTTTCTGAGCACCTTGGGTATACTGGGGGAATAGTCACTGGGTAGGTTAAGTTTGGAGTTGTGTGTTCGTACAGCTCATGTGTCTTAAACATTCTGGTTCACTTGATGCTCATGCGCTTTTTTCTCTCTGTCCAGAGCCGACCTGTATCGCTCCTCTGGGAAGTTTGAGCTTCTGGATCGTATCCTGCCAAAGCTGAGGGCCACCAAACACAAAGTGCTGCTCTTCTGTCAAATGACGTCACTTATGACTATCATGGAGGACTACTTTGCATTCCGCAACTTCAAGTACCTGCGTCTGGATGGTGAGAAATGTTCCTTCCTAGGCTTGGGCCATTTAGATCAGCTGCATTTATTACCTCCTATTACCTGTGTTTGATGTAATTGGTTATATAATTTAAGATGATACCTTGTTTCAGTTCACTACCATTTGCTCTGTCCCCACATGTGCACATGCTTGTGGAGACACACAGGGTAAACATCACTGTAGAAGCAACATTTTCACCAATTTGGTGGCAGTATAGACAATCACATCGCTGGTTTAGCTACCAGGAAACTGGTGACTGCCCTGCACTGTGTAGCCACACAGCAGCAGAGCAGACAGGTGACAGGAGTCTGTTCATCTTACTTTCTACACTTAAGTCCAGAATATTTGTTTTTTTATTATTTTACTGACAGTTACCATTTAAAAAAAAAAAGGTGTAATGTGATAAATACACAGTACACAATTTGTTATTGTATTACATAAATACAAGGTCATCCATATGATAAATACAAATATCAGATTGAGACTTGGTATCAGCATTAACTTAAATGCTGAAAGGGACTTTCCTACACAATTTCACAGGGTAAATGGAAATGCCGAAGTGTTTTCATTTGTTTTCATTAATTGATTTGGATTAACTTTTCACATTGATTTTTTCACTGCCCATAGGAACCACTAAGGCAGAGGACCGTGGCATGCTGCTGAAGACATTCAATGATCCAGCCTCTGAGTACTTTGTGTTCCTGCTTAGTACCAGGGCTGGAGGCCTGGGCCTCAACCTGCAGTCTGCTGACACAGTCATCATCTTTGACAGCGACTGGAACCCGCATCAGGTACTACAAAACAAGCTGGCCTCCACAGAGATCTCGTTATGGCAAAGGATATACCATTAAAGGATATAGTATTACATTATATATTTACATAAGTGACAAAGTCACAGTAGTTTGTGTAGTCAGTGCACACATTCACACTGCCTAAACTAATCACATATTTCTCCCCATGCAGGACTTGCAGGCGCAGGACAGAGCCCACAGAATCGGTCAGCAGAATGAGGTGCGCGTCCTCCGCCTCTGCACGGTCAACAGTGTGGAGGAGAAGATCCTGGCAGCAGCCAAGTACAAATTGAACGTGGACCAGAAGGTCATCCAGGCCGGGATGTTCGACCAAAAGTCTTCAGGCTATGAACGTCGGGCCTTCTTACAGGCCATTCTGGAGCACGAGGAGCAGGACGAGGTCGGGGCTCGAGGAGGCTGCCGCACTAGGGGGGCGTGGGTGGGTGTGATCAGAACGTGTTCGCACATTGCCCACCCACCCACATCTGCCTGTGCGCTGCCCCACCTCTTCATTCTCTTTTTTTTTCCCCCTCCTCTGTCTCTTTTCCTCACTTCCCTGTTTCCTCAGGATTTGTGAGCTCTCATCAATCCAGACTTCTCCTTTTCCCCCTTTATGTATTTCTGCTTCTTCACAAACCTTTGATGGTTAATATAACACTTTATCTCCTACACTAACATACATACTTTCCCTTTCCCTCTGAAAACCTTTAATTTTTGAACTTTGTATTGTTTAATTACATTTCTACTGATAATTTAAACTTTTGAATATTCTAATTCTGTGATATAATGTGCTAAAGTGCTGTAATGTAATATAGTATAATTATTACATTAAGTACTGAGTAATTTACATGTTTTACTTTGTACAAGTGAGTCATTAGTTCAGAGAGTTGGCTCTGAGGTACCACATACATCTGCTGTTAGCCTCTTGTCGTTTACTCTGGTCTCTTTCATTTGTAGGAGGAAGACGAAGTTCCCGATGATGAGACTGTCAATCAGATGATTGCCAGAAGTGAAGAAGAGTTTGAACTGTTCATGGTCAGTTCCACTTCTATTTTGGTTGTTAGATATTTTGAAATTTCACAGTTTAAAGCCATTGAAGAACCCCTGTTTATATATTTTTTACTTTTTTATCTCCAGCGTATGGATCTAGACCGACGCCGCGAGGAAGCTCGAAACCCAAAAAGGAAGCCCCGTCTGATGGAGGAAGATGATATGCCCAGTTGGATTTTGAAAGACGACGCTGAGGTTGAGAGACTTACGTGTGAAGAAGAGGAGGAGAAGATGTTTGGCAGAGGATCCCGCCAGCGGAAGGAGGTGGACTACAGTGACTCGCTTACTGAGAAACAGTGGCTGAAGGTGGGATCTCATTATGTTAGGTTGTTTGATAATATAGAATGTTGTGTGCACTTTTTTGTTTCTTTGTTTTTGACAATGTGTTAGTCATCATCAACTATTGAGAGCTTTTTATTTTCAACACAGGCCATAGAAGAAGGCAATCTAGAAGACATCGAAGAGGAAGTGCGTCACAAAAAGACGACCAGAAAGCGCAAGAGAGACCGTGACCACGACGGCCCAGCCACACCCAGCTCCAGCAGTGGGCGAGGACGGGACAAGGACGAGGAGGTGAAGAAAGCAAAGAAACGCGGTCGCCCGCCTGCTGAGAAACTCTCTCCCAACCCGCCTTCCCTCACTAAGAAGATGAAGAAGACAGTTGATGCTGTCATCAAATATAAGGATGGGTGAGAATAGTACAGCATCTCTGCAAGCTGATAGATATAATCATTATTGTGTGATTGTATATATGTGTATTCATATGCAACTGTGCAACACACCACAGGATCAATTTTGTGCAATTCATGTCTGTTGCGCATGTGGTGAGATTTCTATGAGTCTGTTTTAATATTGCTGGAGTAGAAGAGGGGATGAGTGGCTATTTCCTTTCACCAACAATCATGGCTGAAGTTATTTGGATTTTAAGTAGAAGTGTCTTAGAACTCTTTGTGGCCACACATACTACTATAATTTTATAACTGCTTATAACCACAACATGTCACAATTATGAGGCATCTATTGTGTCACAATCTTCTTGCCAACTAACACAAGTGATACTTTGTGCATAGGTTGGTCACACAACAGATTTTAATTATGTTTGGTGTGAACACAGAGAAACACACCTTAAAACCTGCCACATAAACATTCATATAAACTGGTCATGCATGTGCCAGTGCAAACAGGAGGCTAACAGGGGGTAACAGCAGGATTGTTTCACAAGATCTCTTGTCACTGCCTTTCCAGACTAAAATGCAGGTCTGGAGTTTTCAGACAAAACCAAACCCCTTACCTGTTTCTGCATTTTTAAATGAAAGAAGAAACATGTGGATGCAGCCTGAGTGGTAATGTAATATTTGGCCTTGGCTCAAAGTAGCCCGTCCTAACAACACAGCTTCCCTCTCTCTGTCTAGTAACGGGCGCCAGCTCAGTGAAGTCTTCATCCAACTGCCCTCTCGCAAAGAGCTGCCCGAGTACTACGAGCTCATCCGAAAACCTGTGGACTTCAGAAAGATTAAGGTAATAGGGTTAAGGGAAAAAAAGACTTGTTCTTTTTCCTTCTTACATTGTGTTTGACTTCTCTTTTCCCTTGTTCACTCGCTCCATCAGGAGAGGATTAGGAGCCATAAATATCGCAGCCTAAATGACCTGGAAAAGGATGTGATGCTGCTATGTCAAAATGCCCAGACTTTCAACCTGGAGGGGTCGCTGGTGAGTTCAGAGGGCACAAAGTTTATATATAGTTAGATTCATCTGAAATGCATCATCATTTATAAGCACCTAGAATCAGGGAGCTTGCGTTTCTCTTATTGTGTCTTAGATCTATGAGGACTCCATCGTGCTGCAGTCCGTTTTCACCAGTGTGAGACAGAAGATTGAGAAGGATGACGAGAGTGAAGGAGAGGAAAGTGAGGAAGAAGAGGAGGAGGTAGACGAAGGCTCCGAGTCTGAATGTGAGTTTCACAACTGGATAAGCAGAATAGTGAATTTAAATTATCAGCAGGCAAAAAGTTTACGGTCTTCATTTTTCCTGCAGCTCGCTCAGTAAAAGTGAAGATTAAACTGAGCCGGAAAGAAAAGGGGGATCGTGGAGGAAAAGGACAGCGACGAAGGGGCCGTGGTGCTCGTGCTAAACCTGTGGTGAGCGACGATGACAGTGAGGAGGAACAGGAAGAGGTGAGAGAACATGTTTACCCACCAAACCAAAATCCCAGAGACCTGTGAAACTTGGCACATAAGTCAAGTAAAAGAGTTACATAAAATAACACATTATATAGGCATGTTCATTAAATAATTGCTTTTGCGTTTAATAATTTACTTAAACAACTGAATATTAATGGACCAAAATTAACTATTATTAACTAAAATTAACATGTTTCTTATTCCCAAAGAAGCACAAAATAAATTATTAGTTATTATTCCCACTGTGTTGAAGATATCTTGTTCTGTCTTTGCCTGATTATTCTTTAAAGGTCAACATCAACCAATAAAAAGTTAATCTGAAGCCTTTTTGATAATCAGAATTAAAAACTGCTCAATGATTTCAAGTTGTGCACATCTGAAATCGAGGCTGTAAACCAAGTCGACCAAAACGTGTATTGAGCTTTAGGAAAATATTTATCTATTTATTTATGAATATGTTATTGGTTAAGCAATAATTAAGAAAATGCTGGATAAAAATAATATTTACTTGCTCCCAACTTTGAAGGGCCTCTTTTCCCTTAACTCAATGCCGACTTGTCTTTATATTTTACACATAATTATTTTAATCCTGGTACATTTCTCACTCCACCTTTCTTTACAACTTGACTTCTCTTTGTGTACTTGTGTTGAATAACAAAAGTAAATCTGTGTTGTTTTCAGGAGCGTTCAGCCAGTGGTAGCGACGAGGACTGAAGTGATCACACCCTAACCCGAATGGCCCCCTGAGCCCCTTACTGGACTTTATATATTTTACTTAGATACAGCAGGGAGACAGCCAGTGGAAAAGGCCTAGTTTTACCTAGATGAGCTGATTTTTAGTGAGACTGTTGTATTCTCATTAAAGTATACAATTAATTAAAAACCAATTAAAAAAATATGAAAGCTATGAACCCTCTACTTCCATATTTAAACCCTTTTCCCCAGTATGAGTAGTAGTGTGTCTCTTTGCCTTTTTGTTTTCTCCTGTAAGTGGAAAATGACAGAGCCTGAATTATAGACTGATCGTGGGGCATAAAGTCAGCTGTTTTTTTAAAATGGTATTAATTTTTTGTCGTCTTTTACTTTGAGACAACGCGTACATGTGAACCAGGAGTCACTGCATTCCCCCCGAAGTCTCTTTTTGAATGCATGTCGTGCGTGTCTGTGGAAATACACCTGGATGTGTCGTCACTATTATCTCTGTGTTTAATTTAAGACTACAAGCGGGATCACGGTACATCCCCACGCTGCAGTCCCTCCCTCTCAGGTTGTGTATGTGAAGGGGTGGGAAGGACAGGACCATTTTCTTGTGTCGGTGTCACTGGATTCCAAAAAAATACAATAAAGGCATCTCATAATAAATCTGCCATTGACACTTCTTATTTACCTGTGTGTTCAATGTGGTGCTTTTACTGACTGCACTCATTACATTTGAACACTAGATGGCCCTCTAAGGCCATCTAGCTACTACACTTGGTGGTTGCTCCTCACTACCAGCCTTTTCTAATGTGTTTGCAATCACTAGAATGTTTTGGGTGTAGTATGGGTATAAGGTTCAAGTCACTTTTCCCCTTTTTTTTATTCCTCATCCATGATGTGCTGCTGTTTATCTTTTGAATGTCATTTGATTCTTTTTAAAGTTACGGTGTGTGAAATTAGGCAATGTTTATAGGTGAAGTTGAATGTTACAGCCTTTTCAATGTGGGGTAGTGGAAAAAACATTGCATACAAGATTGTTCACTTGTACAAGATGATAAAAGCATATTTATCCTTCAATTTCTGTCAAATGAAAACAATTGCACCCAAATCATTGATGAAATGCAGCTTTTATTTATTTTATTTTATTATTTTTTTTACAAAAACCTTAAGGGAGCTCATCATTTCTGTCGTTTCTTGCACAAGCTTCCTGAATAAACACAAGTTGGAAGTGATATTCATGCATTTCCACATCACCACAGTCTAGCTAAGTGAGTCATTGAGAAAAGTAAAGCTTATGGCACAACTGTAAATCAGCCTGTAGGAGGCCGTTCTCAAGAATGTGAGTGGGCGTAAAAAGATGGAAAAGAGTTGGGGGCGCTCACCAAGAAATCTGTTCTGAATTCTGAAGTTTTTCAGAGGCTGAGCTTTGAGAGAGGGTGCAGATATCAACAGTCTTTCTGAGAGAGTGATAAAGATAAATACATTGGTTCAAAAACGAAGAATTCTCATAGGTCCTCACACCACTATGTGAGTGCTCAGGCCCTAACAATACTTACTTGGCTAAAGTTTGCTAAATGCATCTGTGATGGTGAAGTCAGCTGGAAGAGGCTTCTGTAGTCTGAAAGGATCAGCGCTGATCCTATTATTACAATGACATTAATCATGTCCCACCAGTCCTTCCACAGTGTGGAGCATGTTGTGGGAGTGACACGAGTAAAATGAAGGCAGAAAACTACAGACAAATAAATGCATCTGTTGGAAATCTGCCACCTGGAGGAAGGCTTGTTTCCCAGGAATTCAATGTATTCACTAAAATTTCACAAGCTGGGCACAAGAATACAAAGGGAAATTAATGACTCAATATGTATATATATATGAGGATATACATCACAATTGAACTTTCTTTATTCACAGTGTAACAGAGGTTCAG